>VYZP01078315.1:0-15774 GCA_013400635.1 Hypocryptadius cinnamomeus | reverse complement strand
TCTTCTAAATTATGGTCCAGGAGAACTTATGCTTCAAACAAGGAATCTATTGCAACTGGAACAGTAAATCCTACTCTATTATCTTCAGTCTCCTGCAGATTTTTGAAATACTAGAAACCTGACCTCAACATGGAACAGACCTTCCTAGGCTCTGCATGGGGAATGAAGCTGAAAGGAAGTTCCCATGACTCTTAAACTTCCTTCAGTGTCCAGCTGAACAAAGAGCAAAAGAAACTACACATACAATTATTTTCTAACTAATGTTGATTCTGGCACCTATATTACAACATACAAGTTTTGCTTTAAGTTATAGTGACAGTACATTGGAGACCATGCTAACATGCTGTATATCTCAGCATGGACTAGGCATACCTGCAATAGTATATATTCAGCTAGTTAGATTGAAGCCTGAAAGGAGGCTGTAAAATTAGTTTTGCTATAGAAAACAAGGTGTTATAAAATATAAACTTACATGTGCAACACTCTGTGCTTCGCACATCACACTCTGGAAATGAAACTTGGATATTGCTGACATATCTGTCAAATAGAAAAGCTCCAACTAGATGAGCTTTACTTCCCCTTCCCACTTGGAGTGATGTAGTGATGCCAGCAGCCAGAGGTGTGATGTGACCTGGTTAGAAGGGGAAAATTACCAAACAGAAGACCCCTCCTCAATTGCGAACATACAAAATGCCTGCCAGCCTAGGAGCTGAGAGCCTGGGAATTAGACCCATGAACCAGAAGCGTCCTTGAGTATTGTGGGTGGCATCTTTGAAGTGCATCTGGGTATCCAGAAACTGATGACATCGTGAGATATACCATCAATAAGTGAGAAAACAATAAGCTGTCATTGCAATTTATCATCCAAAAGATGAAAAATAGTCTGTAAAAAAGGAAAATCATCCTAAGAATTTAAGATTTCATAACTGCCATGAGCGGCTCTAACTGCAAGTAAAGAGAAAAAGCCTGGAAAACTAAAAATTGTTCTGGAGGAACAGAAAGCATCATTCTTTGACTCTTGCAAAAATTAAAAATCAACAGCACCTACTGACTAATCAAAATGGTGGTGTTCTACATTCACTTACATTTATATATATATAAATTACTTCATTTTTATTTTAAATGGAGCTTCTCTCATTGAGAACTTCCTATGCTGCATGTATTTTTCCAAATTCCCCACATGAACTTCCTGTGAGATCTTGGTCCCTCACCAGGGACAGTTCTGGCTGACCCTAGACTTCAGGTCATGGATCATCTTTGAAATTAGGCTTTGTCTGTTACTCTGTTGGACCCCCTGGACCCAATTCTGGAATCATTTGTCTGTCCTCCCATTTCTAGGATGGTTAGGCCATCCCCTCTGGGATCAAGTTGATCTCCCCTCTCGGATAGTTTGGTACTTTTTGAAGGCTAATACACTTGAAACCAATATTATTGTGAACTTGCATATATATGCATACGCATAATTTATCACAAATATATCTGTGGTTTCCTTCACTCTTCCTGAATGTTTCCTTCACTCATGATAAGATGCCTCTTAGGATATGACATACACTTTATTTCACAGACAGTGAAATGTTAATTAATGATATCACTATTACAAGACAAAATAGAATATTAATTACAAAATACTCAATTTTATACTACAATTAATAAGTTTAATAGGAGAACTGAAGTTTAAATGGTGGCATTTTCCTACTACTTACTCAAATCCCTTTTCTAATATTTAGTAAAGACTGGTCAATTTAGTGAATAAAAGACTAAAAGACTATGTCAATTTAGTGAATCTTAAAGCCAGCAGAGAGAATATTATTTGCATCATGTATCAGCTAATCCCTCTGAAAAAAATGCCATCATGTAATACATAATGTCTAATTGCTTCTATCTGTGAGACCACATACTGTAATTTTTTGTTAACTCCTAGCAGACCAGATAAGGAAAAGCATGAGATCAACAGAGATTTCTGGTAGAAGAATTTTTAATTTTTTAAAATTTTATTTTATTCAGAATATTGAAACCATTTCTTTCCCAAAAGGTGAGAATTTTAAGACTATTTATGTATCTTAGCTACCAAATTAAAAAGCGCTTAGACAGCTAAGTATTCTCTGCAGTCTGATTATTCCCTTCAATTGTAAGGTTAATTTATTTTTTTCTATTTCTCATACAAACATTAGTTAGTTATTATTTTGGAGACACAGAAAATCAAGATCAAGCAAATTATGGCTAAATAATATGAAACAAGTTATTCTTGTCACTTTATAGCAATTCTAATGTAATTGAATGTTTATTCTCTTATTCAGAGCAGATTGCACAACATCATGTGTAATGAATAGTTATAAATTGCCTTTGAATCTAAGAAAAGTTGGAGAGTGTAATTGTTTTCCAGTTTGTAATAAAATATTAATTTTGGTTCATTTACAGTTGTTTTGGGGAAGAAAAATTACTACAGTCTTAAGGCCACAGTCCTCACTTTCCCCGCACTTGGCACAAATGTTGCTGACATTTTAGCAATAATGAGTGGCAACATATCTTCAGAAGGATCAAACAATATCTTACAACCAGAGAAGTTCTCGTGACAGATGTCCAGCTGAAAGCTTTGTCCTTGCTGACAACATAAGCATTTATTGTCCAGTTAAATCTAGGCTAATCTACTTAAATCTAAATATTTAAAATAGAACTTTAGGAGGTCAGTCAGGATTTTAAGTGATGAATGCTTCTCTGAAGTGCTATGTTTTGCAAGAAATCTCTCCCCAGGTCTTCATATTGTTTCTGCTGTTAGAAAGAAATATTTCTTTTGGAAATGGAGGGCAATTTCCTAAGTCTTCATGTCACTTTTGGCTCCTCAGCTGAATGAGCAGATAGATATTTCTGTATGTGAGAATCGGAAAAACAGAAACTTCCACAGGCATTGAAGAATTTGATCTGCAGCCTTAGAAGAAGCTTAGATTGATGTAAAAATACAATACACAGATATTAAGCAAAAAACAATTCATGAACTCATATTTCTATAGTTGTAGGTGAGAATATGCCTTAAGTAAGTGAGAAACTGTACTGATAAGATGGTGAAGAGTTTGTAATGAAAGAGTGTGGTTGTATGGAATAAGTTAAGAGTTATAAGCCATAACAGAAACATATGTGTGCCTGTGACTTAGAAGCCCATTAGATAAAAGTATCCACAGTGAAGCAGAAGTAAAGGTAATAAGTTAGAAAAGAAAAATAAATCCTGTAGCAACTGTCTATTGGTTTAGAAAGTTATAGCTTGCCTTGTAACAAAGAAACTTATCACTATTCTTGAGCTATGGCCGAATGCTTGCTCCTCTAAAATCTCATGGCCTCTGAGATTGATGTTTGTCTGAGCAATAAATTGTTCTTAGCTTGAAAATAGTCCCATCCCTTCATTTCTAGCTGCAACAATGATAGCTGTACAACTCATTATGTCATCAATGATACAAATCACAGAATATATACTACATAGGTTAAGAGTGCAATATAACTTTTCCTCAAATAGAGTCCTAGTAGCATTTGTGCTGGGGGAAAAAGTGCCATAATGAGGGGTTTCCTGCAGTTCTTACTTACATAAATAATTAAAAACCCCCACAAACCTCTACTTTCTGAATTGGAATAGATGTTGTTAATTTTAAATATTCCAAAAAGAAGAATATAGGAAAAACCTCATAGGAATTTGTTTGAAGACATCTGGTGTCCCAGGAGCCATGTTGCAGGAACCAAATTCTATGTTAAGGACACTGAGAGCCCTGAGACATCCTTTTTTGGCCTTTTAGGACTATGCATGAGATCCAGTGGTCCCAGCAGGTCACAATAGCTAACCACAGGACCTGAAAGGAATTCAGGCAGAGAACAGATGCAGATGAAGTATTTAGCCATTTATGAAGTATTTAGCCATAGGAACGAATCATCATCACCATTCTCCTTGTCCCAGTGAATATTTAAACATTTTCTGTGAAGGAGAAGATGTAGAAGATCAGTAAGCAAAGCAGGACTTATCCCAGAATACTTCCACTTTATTGAATCATATAGTCCTTGTATATTTTCAACTGCATACAGTATTCCAGACCTGAATACTAATAGCACTAATACTAATTCAAGATAGCACTTAATAGATTGATCCCTATCAACAGTCTTGTGGAGAGAAGGAAAAGGCAGAGGGGTACATCCCCTGCTCTATGAGTTTGGGCCCTTTTCACAAAGCACTGTTTGGTTGAATGTATTCAGAAAACTTCATTCAAATTTGTGGGTATTTTTAAGGTGCCTAAATCCAAATGTACTGACTAAAATATAATGTAAGTAAATTCCAGCTCAGTATTTAGGCTGTCGCCGGAAATATTGGACTCTTCAATATTTCCCTAAATACATACAAGGAGTACCCAGCAGGAAGGAGTGAAACAAAGAAGTGAATTGGTGAGAAATCAGGAAGAAGATCAAAGTTGGTTTTAGATCTTGTTTTTTGTACAAAAGCTGTCCCATGAATAGGAAATTGAAACCAAGTGATTCAATGGCACTCATTTCAGAGTTTGTTGTGTACACTTATCTAAAAACTTCAGCATTGTGGAGTCATTCTGGGCAACACCACCTCCACTGTTTTCCAGGATTTCATTATAACTGTAGGCATTTGTATAGTGGATTTGAGGATAATACACTAGGAAATCAAGGAGAAAGATAAACTTAAAGAAGTACACTTTTGAGGCCATTGTAATACACAAAGGGATTAAGTATCTTAGTGTTGGTCAAAGTCTGGACAGCATTAGCATTTTCTCATAACCTGTTGGAAGCTCTGTTTTGTTGGTTTGCTGGAGTCACAGACTTACCATATTACTCAGTATTTCTGCTTATACCAAAGAATCTTTCTGGATCACAAACTCAGACTAGTTGGCACCCAGTGGTTAAAAGGAACAGTTGCCTTACAAGAAAAAAAATATAGAAGCATGTGCTAGTATTTAAAATGTATGATATTGTCCGAGTAGAGCTCCTTGCCATGAGAAATGCCATATTTGAACCAGCACTGCCACACTTGTTTAGCCAAGTTTCATGTCTGGGGAGAAATTAAGAAAGTCTCAAGTTCAGTTTCTCTTGATCAGGGCTCTTTAATAAGCAGAAAATTCCAAATATCAAGGAAAAATGTTTTTCATGTATACATTTTGCTCTTGCATCTCTATATAATATTCCCAGATTTTGCTGTTAAAAAATGAAAGGAGTCAGTAACAACAAAAAGTAATTTACTGATTGTTTGATTTAAACTGGGCATATTTCTGGAAAGAAATAAAGATTGCAACCTAGGTAAAATATTGGGTTTTATTAATCAGGAAGAAAAAATTGAATAGGCAAAACCCAGAGCATATAATATGAGTACCAGAAGCCAGTGCTATGAGAACTATTGGAAGGCAGCTGAGCCTCTTGGTAGGCTGATGAGTAAAGATAAAGATCTAAATCAATTTCAAACTTATGCAAAAGGTGCCACAAAGGTTTATTTACTACAGAGATGTTACAAGCAATCTGTTCTACCAGTGAGTCAGAAGCATGGAGAGAAATACAGCTGCAGCCTAAGAAGCAGAAAAAAATGCAAAGATGAGATGGGGGGAAACTAGGAAAAGAAGAAGAGGAGGAACAGGAGGTAGGAATTATTAGCAGCTCAACACCTATGGAGCTCTCAACTTGAACTCCCTTATACAAAGAGTGACACAAGTGCTTGTGTCTTGAAGAAGGGTACACTGTCATTTTTCTTTCATTCATGCCATTTAATCTGCCTACAGACATTCTTACATTCAAATTACTTCATTCACCCTTCCACAGATAGTGCTTGTTTGGGAGTTTATTGATTACCCTGAAAAAAAAGGGTTTTAAAACATGCTCTCTTAGGTAAACCTCTCTTTAAGGGAGAGCTACAGACAAATCCTGGTAATATGTAACTGAATTGCAGACTTATGCTATGATTTCTCTTTCACATATAAAATTAGTGAATAAATTGAATATTAAGTGAATAAATTGTTTATTTGTGTCAAAACAGAGAAGTAAAACCTTGTGGGCATTGGCCAACATAAAAATAATATTTCTATATTTCTTATTATGCTATTACTTTCCAAAGAAGACACTGCCACATAACTCTAAGATATTAAGAAATAGCTGGAAGGGACACCAGAGGACAATCACTTCCCACAACATATATCTCAGCCAAACCAGAGCAATTCTTGTTGCTTATTAAGTCACTGTGAGCCATGTTTAGTTGAAAAAAAACATTTAAAAGGCAGAGGAGAGAGTTATGCCAGCCCTGAGATATTATGAAGACCTAATAGTGAATTAATTTGCTATTAAAAATAAATGTGGTTATAGACTTCACCAGCATTAATAAATGTAACTCCTTTTTTTTGTACTAAATAAGAAACATGCAGCCTTAATATAGTCTGTGTGTTCAGTTAGAAATGGTGGTTTATGTCTCAGAGACACAATTCTCATACAAGTTTGTATTTTGCTTACATATTTTGACAGATGTTTGTAATTTCTAAGCTATATGCCTTGGATACCTGTCCAAATCATTGTATTTTTCATGGTTCTTTGCTGAGAGCCTAAAACAACAACATGCATCTTTCTGCCCAGTGCTGTAGAACTGGCAGTATGCTTGTCTGTCCCTGATGGAGAAGAGTGGAGAAAATGCAGCAGAGTACGTTCTGTGTCATTCCATGTCGAGACAATGTCTGCACCTCTCTAGGAGCACACAGCCCTGGACAGAGGTGCTTGAAAACAGCACTGACGTAAAGATTTGCAGTCCTGAAATTCCCAGCTCAACTTCCCACAAAGGCACAGCAGTCTGCAGGGACTGCTGGTCTTGGCTTTATGCTGCTCATGCCCCAGAGCTGTGTTTCCTTGGCTACTCAGCAGTTCTTTGGGCTTTGTAGCCCTGAACTGGGATGACATTTCTCTCCAGCTTTCAGGTACAGACACCATTCAACAGGACTGCCAAGCAAAGGGCATTCTTGTATCCATAGCCAGACCATTCCTACCTGGACAGAACACAAAATTGGCAATGTGGCAATAGATTAATCTTTCTAAAGAATATGTGGGAAGGAGGGCACCCTCCTTCCATGCTGCCAGGCTCTGAGTGCAGCCCATGGCCCTGCTATCCTTCCCAGCTCCTAGGGCACAGGCTGCCCCTGCTCCAGCCAGTGGTGCTGAGCCTGGCTGGGGAACCTGGGCTCACATCACTGGGAAAGCCCTGGGATAGAAAGAGAGAGGAGTTTCACTGGGGTAACTTCACAGCTCCCATTTTCTTGGGAACTGCACCAATGACCAGTTCCTCAGCCTGGGTCATTGCCTGAGCTACACCACAGCCTGTGCCCAACCTTGTATCTGCTGTCCATCACCTTCTGCCCCCACTGGACTTCACCCCTGACTGTCTCATCACTGTGGTCTTGCCAGGCATTTGCAGGCCTCTGGGCTGGGTGTGGTGACAACCCCTGCTCTGAAGATCACTTGAGCACTTGGTGTTAAGCAGGTAATGAACAAGGAGATAGATACAAGGGTATCTCCTAAGAAGGGTCTCCTGCCCAGTGTGTGTCTTCCCAGGCCTCGCTGAGGGATGTGTGGCAGTGGGGACATTGTGAGAGTCTCTCAGTATCTCCTCAGGTCAAGGAAGACCTTATATCTGTCCTGTTATACTGAAGAAACTTCTAGAATTAGTTGATTATGATAAAGAAAGAGAGGAAAAGACACATGAGCCCAAGAGAAGACCAGACCTGAAGGAATCTTTGCCTAAGAATTTCCTCCTCACCAGAGGCAGGTGGGAGTGCTGCTTTTGGGTAAATCTCCCTACAGCATTCAAAGTGGTTCAAAACGAAGTGCGAGACTAAACTCTTTCTACGTGTACTTGTCCTGTACAGAGCCTGTGTACCTGGTAACATGATTTTCTCTTCCCACTTAGGATCTAGGTATTGCAATACTTACTGCTGCAGTATCTAAGCATCATTTTGGTTTCATACCTTACTTCTGTGTTAATAACATAGTGTTTGAATGAGAACATGGCCACAAATCCTAAATATGATATCTTTATCCTCTCTTACTCACACGGATGAGGATTCTAAGATGAGCATTTGGAGTGCTTGCTTCAATAATGACTAAAGTAAAGCTGTTTCTGTTTCCTTGCTCAGGGAGGTGCCTGCTGCCTGGGGCTGGGGCTCACTGGTGCCCCAGGCTGCAGCTCCTGGCTGAGGGTGGGATGGCCCTGAGTGCCAGGCCCTGCCCTGCTGTCCTGGGCGTTCCCACAGCACCCAGGGACATCCCAGCCCCTTTGTGCCCCTAATGTGATGTCAAACATCTGGGACAGTTTCTTTCACCCCAAAAAATATATATTAAAAAATTATACTAGAATCAAGGTTATAATTAATTCTGTTCAGTGCCTGAGACAGACAGACTCATTTGAATCCTACACAGAAACAATACCCTGTGTGTAGAAACAATTGAGAAATTTCTTGGTTGTCTGAGATTTCCTTGCACTAGATTGCTGCTCCTTTTAGAATTGCAGATGGTTACTGGAGTGGATTGCACTTTATAACTCAAAATTAGGAGAACCAAAATAATTGTGTGCATTAGGCCATTGCATCCCTCTCTTTTCAGTTCCCAGGCTGTGATGGCCCCCATATAAGGAAATTAATCAAATTTTCAGTACTGCAGAGAATTCCAATGCAAAGCATAAGTAGGGAAATGACCTGTGTGATTACCTAGTCTGCCTCCCTGCCACTGAAACATCATTACTGTGAACATGTTTTATTCATACTGTCTCCAGACTCAGACAATATCCTATATCCTGATTTCCTAGTATTTTAAACTATGGGAGTTTTGCCCCTCTGGGGAATAATTGAGCTTAAGTGGCCTTCATTACAATTTTTTAAGTATTAAATTAAATTTTATTTTACCCACACTACTATTAAATTGAAACAGGCCATTTTGTACGAGAAATAATAGCTTAAATGAATAAAGTTACTTGGGTTTTATTGCTGCAAAATTGGGGACAATCTCTGAAGAGAAAAAACTGAAGAATTCAACATGAATAAAATCTCAGGCTAGATTTTATAATCAATCTGGTTCATCAGAAATTCCATATGTGACCACAGTGTACCATTTTTCAGATATATTTTTTGAGAACTTTTAATAAACTTTTAATTCAATGTTCAGAAACTGCAGCATGTTTTGGTGCTCTGAGGACTAAAATCTGTACATTTGCAGAGGTATCTGTGAGATGAACCTGAGTCAGGATAAACTTTACTCTTGAAATGCATTAGAAGAAAAGAAAAATCGAGTTTAAATATTTACATGGAGTTTGCTAACATGTCTATTAGAAAAAAACCATTTTTTACTTGTAAGCTTAGCAAATGTAATATGGTATCACTGAAATGCAATAAAACACCACAATGCATTTTATAGGCACATTTCAGAGCAGAACCACATGTTAAGTATTTGTGTGAGAGTCTGCAACAGTTCCTGGGCTGGAAGTGTTTATTAGGTACCACTGGCTTGATTCTGCTTTCCTTGCATCTTGTGTAGTCATTTACACCTGTGCAATGATGCATTCCACTTCACATTATGTGCTTTTTTATGAGGTTTTGTCAGCACCAAGGGGTCATAAAGTCAGTCAATATAATCATTGAAGAGTACTTTTAGGCTCTGCGTGGTGTGCAATCAACTTAAAGGTCTTTTATCACTCCTCTTCATAAGCCTGTAAATACAAACCATAAACCTATAATTACAGAGAAGGATGGTTGACTACAATATTGAAATATGTGACGTGAGTGAAAACTAGACCCACTGAATGGAACAAAATCTAGTACAGATCTTCTGATTGCATTTTCCTGCTGCTTCCATGTCCTGAACGATGTCAAGGTTCTGTTTGTTTTGGGAAAGATAAAGTGGGAGGAGAGGCTGCAGATAGTCTTTACTCCTAAAAACTAGCTGAGCCAGATCATTCCTAAATGGAAGAATTTAATACATAACCTCCATATTAATCCAGTAATGTTTTATCCCTTTAAAGACTCTGGCTCAGTTTTACTTCAAACTCATTCCAGAGTTTTTGTCTGTTTGGCTCTCTTGCCATCTTTAGAAAGTTTATTTATTTTTTTTTTAATGATGTCTTAAGGTAATTTGCAATCCCAGAGGAATAAATTTATACCTTACCTTCAAAACTTTTTATGCCATCAACATTTCCTGAGAAAAAAATTGTTTTCATTTTCATATTTATATACAAGAGACCAGCAAAGGTACCTGGTAGACAATGACAGGGACAACAGAGACAAGAAGGGTGAACTTGTCTGCAAGGAACAGATGATGGTTCTGGCTTTCACGACTGCACCTTGCTTCTGACCTGCTTAATGCTTCACTAATGACTGATTTAAATTCAAGAATTTCTATTATAGCTGGACTGAGCATCTCATTTGACTTTGCTAAGTGAAACTTTAACATTAAAACATACCAAGGGAGTATGCTTGGACTCGAATGAGACAGCCATTTTTAGGCCCCTATTCGTTCTATAAGCCAGCTGTTGCTGGAAAAGACTTCACACAGCTGCTCCTGGATTTTTTCCTTTTGCATATAGATCAGAAGACTCATACTTAACAGTGGAAAGAAGGAACAAACCCAAGATTTTTGCAGCAGTAAGTTCTGCAAGCAGGAGTTACTAATTTGAACTAGATGGTAAAACATTTTCTTTTGTGGTGAAAGCTTTGAGGAGCTGAAAATATCCTCATTGTTGACATTTCAATGAGCCCAAGGATCTGTGAGATTTTTGCTTGAAAACCCTTTGAAGTCCTTCTCAGAACAGCAAATAGCTCGGGGGAAGAGACAAGCATCTGAGATGCAGGAGGTCCACTTAATCATTTTTGCATTCAAAGCAGAGACAGAAGCATCAGTTGTATGTATGTCACAGGGCATCTTGACCACCGTGTTTTAGTTATTTGGGTTCATTGTCTCCTCACCAGAGGCCAGAATATCACTGTACCAGTAAGAAGATTGAGCATTATAAGAAATATTGAAAAGCATTTTAAGAAAGAATATGGTAATTATGTCAAATGAAAAAACATATGGGAGGTCCATACTGATCTAATTTCTGCTTTATAACCAAAGCAAATGGAAAAGGAATATCGATATGACAAATGAGTGAAAGCTGTTGGTATAATGTCAAATTTTTAAGAAATGTAAATAAAAGTTAGCCTGTGGTCACAGAAGAATGTCAAACATCAATACATCATAGAAATCCATCATGATAGTTCTCAGCCCTGTTTGTGCAGCTTTCCCATGAATGCTGTAAAAACCCAGACAAATCAGGCTCCTATTTAAGGGTTTAGAGACAAGGAAAAGGAGCTCCAGCTTTAGAAGAAAACATAGGAATAGATCCTCACCAGTGCTGATATTTAAGATGCAATCTGCTCTAGAGACTCACATCATGGCCTGTGCTGGTTCTGGAAAGATTTTGGCAAAACTGTCCTCAGTATAGCAACTCGAGGGTGGGCAATCTCCACTTCTCTCACGGGGTCCACTCTGTTGACAAGTAGTAGATCAATGAGAGGATCTTTCCGAGTCTGCTCTCTTAGGTCTGTTCAATAAAGCTGTCATTGAGATTCTGAGGAATCTTCTGGCCTGGCTTGTGTTAGTATACCTTTGCAAAGACTAAATTCTCTCAGCTGCTTTTTTTTCAACCTCATTTTTACAGTTTTCTTGTGTTAATCACCTTCTTACTGCTTAAACACAATTTCGTTAAATTTTTTGGCCTTTTGGAGGCTGTGAGATTTTTGAATAAAAGTAATTGCAACCCTCTTCAGCTGCAGAATTGGTATTGAAGATGTAGAGTCCCAGGTGCTCCTGAAAACCAGTCAAACATTTGCATCTTTTGCAGTGTGATACAGGCCAATTAGGGTTTAAAATGGTCCCTGATGATATCCAGGGGTTTGTTCTTTATACTGCAGCCACATGTGGTATTTTCCCAGTCCACATGGTTTTCCATAGTACTTTCTGTTTTCAGTGCTTTTCGTTGAAGTAATTTTTGTCATTTGTACATGTAGCTAATAAATAGAAAAATTGTACTTACCCTATCATGTTAACTACTGAGGTGATTAGGATTTTTTTTTTCATTTGGTTTCATTCTAGGTGCTATGTAACAGATAAGTAATCTAACATCAGCATGGCTCATGCTTTCTTTTTTCCTTTTTATTTTATCTAGATGAAACAGCATGGTTTACCAATAATGAAATTTCCAAACCATGTGCTGTTCTGCATCTGCCATTTCACTTCTTCTCACTTCAAAGCACACTGATGATTCTCTTGGTTTTAAGTGTTCTTAGTGTGGCTTACATACAATCTGTTCTTTCTGTGCAGACAGAAGTCTAATCTAGAAATTTTCTTAACACCTTAAGTGTTTATTTAATGTAGCTGAACTGAACCAACTAATGGACTGACAAATTCAAAGAATAAACAATAATAAGGAAAAAAAAATGTGCATTGACACATCCAGATACTGATCATACAAGATTTACTGCCATACAAAAAATTACTCAAACAAAAAAATTTCAATTCAGACTCTGATAGATAGTTCAAATATTCAAGTGCGACTGGTTTTTACGTCTTTTCAGAGGAAGAAAGCTTCATTATTTTTAAAATATGTTTTCAGGCTGGCTTGCCAAATACTAGGCTTTCTTAAAACAAAAGATGGAACAATGTATAAAATACTATAAAATAGTCTAGTTCTGTTTTATTTTCAATTTTCTTATAGTTTCCCAGAGTAATCTGGGGAGGATTTGTATCATGCACAAAACGCTGTATGAAATATTCCAGACACACTAAGACACCTGCATACTCATAGCACTTGTGCACACTGGGTTCCATAATTTCTAAGTGTCTTAGTGTGTCTTTCTTGCAGAATTTGATGCAAAATTTTTTACTTTTTCTGAATAATGAAAATCAAAATAATACATAGTGAGTAATGAGGTTGAGTAATTATTAGAAAAGAACATGTATATTTTATGTTAGGAAACAATTTGTCATATGATTTGTGACTAATTGTTGAAAATCATCTCAGGTAAAAGGTGAGACTTTCATATAACCATTGTTTTCCTCTAAGATTTATCCACCTGAAACTGGACCACATCTGCAGAAACAATTTTTGCTTCATAGAGGACTAGCAAGAAGCCTAGTGGTTCAGCAAAGCACCACCACAGCAAATGGAACTGTTCCATGATGCATGAAGCACTGAAATATCCTGTCTGCGTTAACTTAAAGAAAAATAAGAGACCTGCATTGTAAATTATTTTTCTGCTGTTTTCTGATGAAGCTGACTTATATCATTATCACTCTCTGAAGTGACACTATGCCTTGAGTATTTTCTGCTGGCCTGTGCTGTGGAAAATAAACACCAGAAATTAAAAGGGACTTTGAAGCTACTAATAGCATTTCATTTTGCAGTTGCAGAACACATGGTTTTTGTTCATGTTGTACATGCTCAATGACTGCTGACAGGTTACTTCTTGACATTCTTTTGCATTTTGATGACGTGAGAGGTCTTGCAGTCTTTGAAGCTTACATACATTGAAGAAATATTATTAGCCACACTCTTAATACACTCAGAATAGCTGGAAATCCCCTATTTTTACACAAATGAGACAGGACGTTTTAGGCATTCTGTCTAGCATGAGAAATCAAGATGCTGAATAGGAAACAAAGACTTACTAAATCTTCATGGATTGCAAGTTCTCTGAGTGGAATTATTTTCACTATTCAAATAAAGATTCCTAAAAATACTTTCTGAAACTAATGAAATTTAGTTGAGAAAACAAAAAAGTGTTTAATTTGGCCATTGAGAATTCAGACATAAAGAAAAATATTTGCCACACTTTAAATTAGTTCCATAAACTGACCATGAGCTGTCATCTTAGACACAAAAGATTTCATTCTTCTGTGTGTGCAGCCTCATAGTAATAGATTTGCTTACAAAATGTATTCAAAACTTAGTACAATAGAGATTTGAATAGAAAGAATGTGAATGGTTTAAAAAACATATCTAGTGTTGACTGAAAGACATCATGGGTAGCAACATTTTCAAGTTTTGTCACTGTGGACATGATAGAGACCAGTTTGTGAAGGTGTGACAGCAGAAACTGTGAACCATATAGAATGTTTCTTGTTCTTGTGCATGTAGGCATGCATGCATCATATCCTTACTGTCCCTACTGCCCCCATAATATTGAGCTTCGAAGGAAAAGTTCAAGATGTCCAGAGATGGAAAAGAGAAAGGTCTTTATATGCTTTATAAATGCTGAGTCCTCCTGGTTTGCAGTACTTTTAAAATCTCTCCACTCACTGACAATCTTGTGAATCAAGAAAGAAAACTTCACTTGAATCTGATATATCTTACAATGAAAGCAAATACTTCAAAAGGAAACAGGAAAAAGTGGGGCAATGGTTTTCTGCATGCAGGAGAAACCTTATGGGACATATGTGTTTTTACCAGATTCTTGGTTTGGGTTTGTTTTTTTTTTTTGCTTCTGTGCTGTTGTAGCTTGTAATGAGCTTGCTCTTGTTCTGGAAATGAGAACTCCAAGCAGATTTTTATTGTTGTGTTTTATTGCTGTGTTATCTATGCAGACCATAGATCATATGCAGATCATATGAGTGACTATATATTTCTAATGATGCTGATTGTCTTGTACACTCTTAACCAGAGGTTAGGGACAGTAGTGAACTCTGGAATTCATCTACCAGGTCTTTGAATTCAGTGCGCCCGAATAGATCATATTTGTGTCTGTAATTCACTGAAATTGTAGTCTTTGCAATAAGTCAGAAGCTCGAGAATTGTTTTCACGTGTGTGTGCAAATCAGCACTAAATAAAAGCAAAAAGAAAAATTAAAACATTTCTGAAAGAATACCTATGAAGCAAATATTGAAAGTGAAGATGGAAAAAATGCAGAACATACATTTTTAAAATATAGCTCATACAGAGGAATAAAATCACACTTTGATGAAATCTAATCATTGAGACAAGACTTGTGGTAGAAGGCAATTCAGAACAAAAACACGTACTGAGAAAGTCATATACTTTTCCACAAATAGATAATAAACACAATTGATTTATTTGATAACTGTGCTGGTAAAAGGACATGCATCAGTTTAATAATGAAGTGGCAACTTGGTACAATTCCATTTTGGAATGACATAAAAAAGTTCAAAGAATTTGACATTTAGTTATTTGCTCTGAAATTTCACTTTTTTTTTAAAAAAGCAAACCATCTCAATGGCAACAACAACAACAACCAACAACAACAACCCTTTGTTGTAAAACTGAGCTTATTGACTTAATTAATTATTTTGGAAAATAATGGTGAATAATTATAAAGTAATACAAGCTGTGGTTTTAATGCAGTTATTCTGTCCACAAGCTTCATAGTGAATACAACCTAACTGCCCAATGAGTTCCACAAAGGTAAATTGCAACTGGCACAGACAAAATGGAGTCATCTCATGATGCTTTCAGTGTTTATGGTGGTGCATGGTTTAGTGCTAATCTTACCCTAATCTCACCCAAATGCCGGAGTAGNAATCTCACCCAAATCACAGTATGACTGCTGGAGTAGAAGCTCATGAAATCTGGAGTGCCAACAGTGCTCACAAGAGCTACTGGAAAGACACCTTATGTGACAATAATTCTCCATTTGTGTGCTTAAGTCTGACCCACAGACAAAATGCTCAAAACATCTTAGTTTATATCGCTTTCTCTCAGATCTGACTAATGC
>VYZP01078314.1:0-20023 GCA_013400635.1 Hypocryptadius cinnamomeus | reverse complement strand
TCACGCGCACGCGGGGCCGGGATCCCCGCCCGCCGCTCCGCGCGTGCGCCGCGCGCGCCGGGCACCGGGCGGCACCGGGGGACCGAGCCCGGGACCGAGCCCGAACCCGTGTCCCTGCCCGCCCCCGTGCCGGTGCTGTTGCCCGTGCCGGTACCGGCCGTGGCTCCGCAGCCGTTTCCGCGAGTTGCCGGGAGCGCTCCGCACCGCGCTGCCCGCGGCCTCACCGTTATCCCCGGTCCCCGCCCCGGTGCCGGTGCTGCCTGTGTGCAGCGCCCTGCCGTCACTGCTATCGCTGTAATTAATCACCGCCGTCGCTAATGAGCGGCGTGGGAGCGCAGGGGAATGCCACCCGAGGTGCCCCACCGGGAGGCAATGGGATGGGAAGGGGGAATGAGGCCGCAAAGAAGTGCCCGGTGGGGAGGGACAGCATCCGAGGGGAGAAAAAACCTCCTCGAAAGTGAATCGGTCTTTGATTGACTGCAATTTTGGCTGTTAATTAGTGCCCAGGTGGATCCCACCGGCAGGGACTCAGGACCCCTCGGAGCCCCCCGATCCCGCAGGCGTGGACGGAGCCAGGAGCCCGCCCTGATTCCGTGGGCAGATCCAGGAGCCCGCCCTGATTCCGTGGACAGATCCAGGAGCCCTCCCTGATTCCGTGGACAGATCCAGGAGCCCGCCCTGATTCCGTGGCTCCCGGGGCACCCCGAGTCCCCCAGCTGAGAGGGTCCCCACCGGCGCTGGTGGGGTCGGGCTGCAGAGCCTTTGCCACCCTCTTCCCCCACCCCGAGGGTCTCCTGTGTCCCAACCCCAGCGCGGGGAGTTCCTGCATGAGACCAATTCCCCGGCAAATCCCCCCTCCCCCGTGTCCCACCCGGCTCCAGCACAAGGCTGGCACATCCCGGGCAAGAGGAGCCGCGTTCATGCACTACCGACCCCCGAGCAGTTCTAATCTTCTGGTTTTTTTTTAATTTGCCTCACAAGGTAGAGTACATCCAGGGAATGTGCAATGTACAAGGAAAGTGCTGGGCAGGCGAGCGCGAGGGGAGGCGGGGGTGCCCCACGGGGCCCGGGACTCGTAGCTAGCAGGCAGCACGCTCAGTCGGAGGGCGCGTCGGGGGTGACAAAGGTGCCCTTCTGGTCCCACTGCATGTCCCGGATGCGGCGGATGGACTGGATCTGGGGCTGGAAGGCAGACCACTCATTCCAGTGTCGGAAGTCTCCGGTCTCAAAGAGGTACTGGTAGCCTCTGTAGCCAGGGTACTGGTACCCGACCCAGCTGTGGGAAAAGCAAACACAGGGCGCCTGAGCGGGGTCGGCCGCTCCAGGCAGCAGCCACACGGCTGGTGGGCGCTCAGGGGGCCGGTGGGGCCTCCCTGCACTGGCCACCAACCTCTGGGGGATGGGCCACGCCACCAGAAACAGCCATGCCACCCAAAACTGCCACGCCACCAGAAACAGCCATGCCACCAAAACCAGCCCTGCCACCAGAAACAGCCATGCCACAAAAACCAGCCATGCCGCCAAAACCAGCCATTGCACCAAAACCAGCCATGCAGCACTTTCTGGCTGCCTGAGAGCCCATGGCAGCCAGTTGGGGAGGACAGGGAGCCTGGCATGAGGCAGCCACTACTGCAACCCAGCTTACGTTCCACTGGGCACCTGCACGCTGCCCACACGGTCGCAGAAGCCATAAGCCCAGAGGCTGGGCACATCGTCCTCCTGGATTTCCATCTTGTTGCCCTTGAAGTCAGCAGACTCGTAGAGGGAGATTTTGTGGTCCTCAGCGTCCTGGGGAAGACAGAGGGAGGGCGCTGGGCAGTGCGGCCGAAGCCCTGGAGCTTTGCTGCAGCGAGGCATCAAGCACACAGCCCTGGGCAGACCCCACTGGGCTCTCTGCTCCCGGGCACTCACCATTTTGATGGGACGCATGGACATGAAGCAGTCGCTCCGGTAGCTGCTGGACCAGGTGTCCCAGCGAGGGTACTCGCCCTTCTCCAGGATAAACATCTCCCCGCGCATGTTGGCCTGCTCGTAGGCCACCCAGCTGGGGAGAGAGGTGGGCAAAGAGCGGGTCAGGTGCCACCCAGCAGTTCCCCTCCTGCTCAGCCAGCTTGCAGGACAGTGGAGGGGTCTCCAAAACAGCTGTGGCCCCACCACCCTGCTCCCACCTTTCTCCCTGCCCAGGCACTGTGGCCTGTGCAGAGCCAGCGCTGACCCATAGGCTCCCAGCTGGAAGCTCACTGGTGTGTGAGTGTCCAAACCTGCAGCAGGCACCAGCACTCACAGTGCTCCTCTTCCTCAGCAGGGGAGCAGCAGGACCCCTGCACAGCTGGTGACCATGCAGTCAGCTCAGGACTCTGTTGTCCCTCCTGCCTGGGCTGTGTAATCCTGGCATGCCCGCACGCCTCGCTGCTCCAGCACCAGCCAGCGCTGGCACCCGTCCCACTGCCGGGAGTGGGGCTCACTCAGCTGCAATGTCCCCTCCTCAGCAGAGCCACGAGATGCTGAGGTGCTGGGAATGTCATGGATGTGGGGCTACAGAACCCCCCGGCACCACAACAGTCCTGCGTTTGCTGCTTCCCCTTTCCCTGCAGAACAGCTCTTCCTGCAATGCCGGCAGGGGTTTTCCTGCTGGCAGGAGATGTGTTCAGGTACCCCAGGCTGCACAGCCTCAAGCTGGCTGCTGAAGCTCAGCTTGGTTGTTTTGCTTTCATCTTCCTCTAAGCACATTTTTGGGTGCAGAGTTCCATCAGTGACTCTCAAGAAGCTTCTAAGGACCCCAATGACACTCAAGTTCTCTGTGCTCCCAATTTTACCCTTTCTATGTTTAATGCAGCTTCCCAGGTATCATATCTGAGCTCCTTTCAGGCTGCTCTATCCCCCATTTGTTTCAAGAAGAGTTGGGTATTCTGGGTTTCTAATAAAAAAGTCATTGGTGCTGCGTGGTGTCACTCCAGGTCACCCTCCCGGTCCCTCAGGGATGCTGTCAGGACAAGCCATGTCCTGTGCATCCTCCCCACAGTGCTACCAGCCCCCCTGCATTCCTGGGCACGCTGTTTCCAGCCGAGCACAGCACAGTGGGATGCTTTTTCAACATGGAGATCATCTGTCTGCTCAGTTATCTGCTTTGGGGATCGTTTTTGTCCCTGCCTGTGTCAACTGTTCCCACGGCTTTGAGACCTGTCCAGCCCCCTTGTTGCTGCTCAGCTGCCTGGCTGCAGATGGGTGCTTGTCCCTGCCCGTCCCTGCCTGCTCCATCCTGGTCCAAGGATCCCACCTCATTTCATCTTGGCTTCTCTAAAGTCTGCAGGTCCCTTGTATTCCATGCACAGCTCCAGGTGCCTGAAATGATGGACACATTTCCTCAGCCCTTGGCTTTGCCTCTGGTGCCCTTTGCTTTGCATGTGGCCCTGGCATCCTTCCCACCCATCCTGGCCCTCCTGTCCTCCTTGAAGGAGATCTGGGATGCCCGCTCTGCTCCTGTGCTGGCCCTGCTGTCCCTGAACATCACACTGTGCCCAGGGTGCTCCCAGGACCGTGTCCCCACCCGCCAGGAACATCCCCAGGGTCACAGCCCCCTCCGTGGCTGGGGTCACTTACGGTCCGGAGGTGACAATGACACTGCGCACCCGGTCGAAGCCGCGGTCAGCCAGGTTCAGGCACTCGGTGGTGAACTCCATCTGCCTGCCCTGGAAGTTCTCCTGGTCGAAGACAACAATCTGGGGGTGCAAGGAAAAGGTTGGATGAGGACAGGCGTGCTCAGAGAGGGCAGGCTGGTGCTGGGTGACCCAACAAGCCTGAGCCCACTGCTCCATGTGTCCCCCTCGGCTCTCCAAGCCTTCCTGCAGCTTCTTGGATCTGGTGCCTGCCCATGCTGAGCAGGGTTCTGTGCACAGGCATGCCCAGCACAGGCTGAGCACAGGAAGGTTCTCCCAACAGCTGTTCCTGCTCCAAGGTGGCCCCATCCTGCATCTGGTTTTGCTGCTGCTGGTGCCCACAGTGGTGGGAAGGAGCTGCTTCTCCAGGTGCTCTGTCTGCACTGCGGCCTTCTCAGCCTGGCACGGTGTCACCGGAGCCCTCGCATCACTCACTCCCCGTGCCAGCCCTGCTGCAGTGCCTCAGCGGCGTGCTGGCATCATTGTGGCATTTCAGCGCTGGCCCTGTCACCCCTAATGTCCCCTCCACCTCCCCACAAGACCCCTGCATGCAGGGGGTGACCAGAGGGGGCAGGTGACAGCAGCCAGCCCTGATGCCACAACCCAGGGGAGAGCACTTCCAAAGTCTGTGGTCCCCAATGAGCTGTCCTGGCCAAGGCACCTTCAGACTGTTCCTCCTGCAGCAGCTGCCCAAATCCCATGCCTGCTGTCAGAGGGACAGAGCAGGGCTGGCATCACCCACACTTCCACAGTCCTTCCCCCTGGAACAATCTCCTCCTGCCCTGGTCCCTCAGCCCGGAGCGTGTCCCTGCACGTGAGGAGCCACAGGGCTTACCCTGAAGGCTTCTGGGGAGGGCTCCTCGCCCTTGCTGTTTGCGACAGGAGCAGGGTCAAGGGATGGGGTTGGAGCAGGAGCTGCCTTCTCCTTGTCATCCGCAGCCTGGCCGGGAGCAGCGGGTTTTGTGGTCTCAGACATCGCGGTGGTGGGCTCAAGTCTGTGACAGGGCACCAGCAACAGGTTAGAGGGAGAAATGGATGTGGGCACCCACAACCCGCCCCAGGAACGGTAACATCTGGATGGGGACTCTCAGTGGGGTGGGTGGGCAGGGCCAGGAGAGGAGCTGCTGGAAGGTTCTCCAGCGGGCACAGGCAGGGGTCCTGCCTTCACCAGGGGGATCACAGGAAGTCCTGGGGTCCGCACTCTCCTTCTGTGGTCAGGAGAGCCCTGAGCATGGTCCCAGCACTGTAGGAGTGCCCAGGGATGGGGCCTGAAGCTGTGCCAGGCATCTGGGCTGTCCCGCACGGGGTGCACCTGGGAGCCCGGGGGGCACCGGGGCAGCATGTGAGGGGTGGGAAGGGGACAGCCCTGGTCTGCTGAGGCCCTGCAGCTGGCACCCTGCTGTGGCCCTGCAGGTGAGTGTCAGCAGCAGCTCCCCGGGGAGCGGAGGGCGGTGAGATGCTGAGCACAGAGGTGCTCCCAGATGTGACCACCACAGTGGTGGCCGCGGCTTAGACCCTGAGTTTCCCTCTCCCCACCTCGGGTCCGGCTGCAGCCCGGTGTCCGGGGACTTTGTCCTCTTACCTGGGCAGCTGCTGCTTCTTGTTGGAGTGAGCGGGCTTGTGTTTCGGGGCGCCGCGAGGCCCCCACTTTATAGCCTGGCAAGGGCAGACCCCCGGGCGGGCTCACAAAGGAACTGCCAGCTCATCAGTGTCTGCGCGGCCGCCCAGTCATCACATCCTGCAAAGCGCTGGGCGAGCTGGAAGCCTCTCCCCGGCCCCGTGCCCAGCCGCTGAACCCAGCACTTTCCTTTGTGCCCCCGGCACAACAGAAGACCTGACCGTGCCACTTTGCAGCGCGCCCGGCACCCGCTGCCCCGCGTGCGGCCGCCCCGGCAGGGCATATATAGCCCTGGCACGGCCCGGCCGGCGCCGGCACCGGCACAGGAACACCTGCCCTGCCCAGCGCCCCGGCCCCGGGCCCGCGGTGACACCCCGCTCGCAGCCCCGCCGTGCCCGGCTGCAGCCGCGCTGTGCCCGTTTCTCCCCTCCAAACGCTGAACCTCTCGCTTTGAACATCACCCCGTGCCCGCAAGCGCCGGCAGCGCTGCCCTGGAGATGCCAGAAAGCGAGACCTGAGTGCTCTGAAATGCTTGAGGAGTCAGGTTTTTTTCCAAACGACGTGTAATGGAAGCTGACACTTTCTGAACCACCTGAGTGCCTGAAAACAGTGTTTGTTCTCCCTTGGGAACGTCCCTGCTCACTGGCAGGGTTCTTCCTTTGCTTTTTAGCCCATTTTCCCCATGCTGTGGTCACCCTGTACCACCCCTGGTTCTGCCATCACCACACTCATGGTTTTGGGGCATCAGTTCTGTCCAACTGGTGCAGGAGGGTCATGGAGTTGCTGGTTGGAGACGCACTGGCACCAGTCCCTGCAGCAGCTCAGGCTCTGGTGCCACATCTCCCCCACCCCATGGCACCTCGGGGGGACCTTCCCCTGAGTCCCTCTGTGCCCCTGATCAGCTTTTCTGCACCTCCACACCCCTGTCCAGCACCCGCAGCTTCCCGCAGCCTCCAGCACCAGCAGTGCCTCAGCCGGGGGTGTGCGGGCACAGGGCTCAGAGCCCCGTGTGCTGCCCTCCTCTTTTGTTCCTCTCATGTGTCACCCAGCAGTGGTGGGATCCAGCTGCACCCTCTGGGCCATTGCGCAAAATCCCCAACAAAAAGAATGGATTGATCCCTTCTTTTCCCGAGGTTTTTCAGGAGGTGTGCTGTGCCCGTGACATGGCTGGGCGCGGGGTCTGCTGCCCTGTCACCCTGGGCACTGGCCCAGTCTGGTTCTCACCTTGATACTGAGCAGTTTTTTATGATTCACGATCTCAATTTGTGCTCGTTTCCATGGTTTTTATCCAGATTTCTAATTTAACCTGCCCTCTCTTCCTCCCAGAGCCAGCATGGGTGCTCTCCCTGGGCTGCCCCCCCTGTGCCTCCTGGGCATTAATCACCAGGTCTCACCCACCCCATGCTCCTGACTCTGCTTCCCCTCCCAATCCCCAGCACCTTTGAACCTGGGCATTGGAAAACCAGCTTGGAGGAGGCGAGCCCTGCTCCTGATGGCTGCTTTGCTCCTTACTGAGCACTCAGCATCTCCGTGGGCTTCCCTGAGCCAGTGCTGTGGCAGGGCTGACAGCAGGGATCGATCCCTGGCCATCCCTGAGTCCCCCAGACACAAAATCTCTGCCCTGCCATGGACTCTGTGCCCTCACTGCACCATCCCTCCCCGGCACAGAGATGCACAATTCCAGCACAGCAAAGAGCTGCCCTGCAGCAGACAGCCAGAGCTGGCACAGCATGGCCGTGGAGGGCACAGGAACAAGGGTTTGCTCTGCCCTGGTGAGTCCTGCTGCCTGTGGATCTCCTGCTGCTGCATCCCTGCCTGGCACTGAGTGGCACCGTGGGGACACAGGCTCCAATGACCATGTCACACTGCCAGGACATGGTGTGGACAGTGAGTGAGTGGTGGTCACTGTGCTGGTGGCCAGTGCAAGCTGAGTTTAGCTCAGGCCACAGCGAGAGGATAGGGACAAATTGTGCCAGTGCCAAGAGGGCTTTTGCTGGGGTTGCAGGTAGCAGGGACAGCCCGTGCAGCCCTGCTGTGCCCCGGGGCAGCCCGTTGTGCTGAGCCTCCCCAGCTGCCCTGCTCTGCCTCCCCCAGGGTGCCTGGGCTCATGGGGCTGCTGCAGCTGCATGAGGGGGACTCTGGCTCAGCCTCCTGGCAGTTTTCTAGCAAATTCTGTCCCAAAACACAGCACTCCCTGAGGACACGGGTTTTCCCATTGGGCTCAAGAGCCTCCATTGCCTACTGCCCGCTCTGAGGGGCAGGCTGGGTGGGTGCCTCTGCCCAGCCTTTGTGGAGCCCTGGCACCACCCCAGGATGATTTGTGAGGTGTGTGGGTCACTGTGAGCAAAGCTGGAAGGTGTTCAGATCCCCAAAATGTGGGGGCAGCAGAGTCTTTCCAGCACGCAGAGGCAGGAGGCTGCTGCAGCTCTTCCCGAGTCATGACCTGCACCTCCAGCCCCTCCTGTGCCTCTTCAACCCCCCCACCACCACTTTCCATGCCCCTGGTCCCTACTTCTTATGGTGTCCATGGCTCTTGCGTGCCCAGCCTGCAACGAGCCACCCTGGATTTAGGGTAGAGCTGCTCTGCCCTTGCAGGGAGAGCAAGTGCAGACGTGTCCTTCCTCCCACTTCCCAGAAAGGGGTGAGGAAACCTCCCCGCACCCCCAGTGCGGGCAGCGCTGCCTGAGGGCAGGGGGAGTGCTGCCAGAGCTGGGACACGGCCCCAGCCCAGCCCCACGCCAGGGAGGGCACATGGCAGGAGCACTGGCAGGGCCTGGGGGTGATGCCCCAGCTCTGGAGCTGTGGGGTGGGGGTCAGAGCCTGTGCCCGGTGGGCCAGCTCCACATCCCGGCTCATCAGCGTCTCTGACACGGTGCCTTTGTTCTGGCCGATCCCTCCTCCCCGCCATGTGCTGAGTTAGGGGTTTCAGTAATGCTCCCCTGGGCTCTGTCTCTATCTGGAGGCTATAAAAACCCAGCCAGAGGCTGCTGGACATGTCACCTCCCTGGGCACCAGTGCCTCACCCCAGGTAAGCGCTGGAGCCTGGGGCAGCTGCCCCATGCCCATGGCAGGGCCTGGGAGCGAGCAGCTGTGGGGACAGGTGGAGGAACATCCCAGATCCAGGGCTAGACTTCTCCTTGGCACCGGGAGCTGTGGTGGGGGTTGGGGGATCGGGGGTTGTCCCTGGCTGCGGCAGTGGCAGGTGTTGATGGTCAGTGTGGGCACGCAGCTGACTCTGCAGTGCTCCCAGCTCAGCACTGCCCTGCCAACGCCGGGGCTTTGGCTCAGGGAGCTGCCAGTGGGAGGAGGAGTTTCCCCGGGCACGGGCAGGGATGTCTGCCAGGGCCAGGTGCCCACTGGGCCAGGTGCCCGCTGCTCCACATGGCCCTGGTGGCAGCTCCAGCTGGGCAGGGAGAGCCACAGAGATCTCCATGCCCTCCAGCAGGGAGCAACCCCCTTGTTGTCCCCCACACTGCTGGTGAAGAGGGACAACAAGGTCTCCTGAGATAATTTTCATCTGGGCAGAGAGGCAGCTTTAACTGTCCCCTTCCCCTGTGCTCTGGCAGAGCCACCATGACCCACCGCTGCAAGAAATCCTCCGGTCTCTGGAAGGTACAGGAGCCCGGGCAGGACCAGCACCATGCCCTGTGAACACCCGGGAATGGGGCTGTAATATCTGCACCCTCAGAGCCCCCTGACTCCCTCCATTCCCCCCAGATCGTGGTGTGGGATGAGCCTTTCTTCCAGGGCAAGAAGCACGAGTTCACCACCGACTGCTACAGCACCCCAGAGCACGGCTTCAGCACCGTCCGCTCCTGCAAGATCGAGAGCGGGGCGTGAGTGGGGGTCCCGGGGCACGGCCACCCCACGATGCTGCGGGACCCCACGGGTAGCAGGGGGGTTGGAGGATGGAGGCCTCCTCCTTTTGCTACCCGAGCTGCCTCCTGAGGGCAGCTCTGGGTGCAGCGAGCGCAGCCCGGCTGTGAGTGGGGCGGTGGGCACGCTGGGGGTCTCACCCCTCCCGCCCCGGCAGGTGGGCAGGCTTCGAGCACTGCGGCTTCCAGGGGCAGCAGTTCGTGCTGGAGCGCGGCGAGTACCCGTGCTGGGAGGCGTGGAGCGGCAGCAACGCCTACCACGTGGAGAGGATGTGCTCCTTCCGCCCCATCGCCTGCGCCGTGAGTGCCCCAGCCTCGGCTCCCCCCGCGGGGCGGCCCCCGGAGCCCACCGCTGGCCAGGGTGGCAGCGCCAAAGCCGTGCCCGTCTCGGCCGCAGGACCACGGACGGAGCAGGCTGATGCTCTTCGAGGAGGAGAACTTCCAGGGCAAGCGGGCAGAGATGAGCGACGACTGCCCCTCGCTGCCCGCCCTGGGCTGGGGCAGCAGCACCGTGGGCTCCTTCCTTGTCCGCTCCGGCGCGTGAGTACCCGGGGCTTGCAGCCCGCCGGGACCGCCGGGGCACGCAGCGGGACCGGGAATGCTCTGGCAGCGGGGCCGGGGGTGCTCCAGCAGCAGGGCCGGGGATGCTCTGGCAGCAGGGCCGGGGATGCTCTGGCAGCAGGGCCGGGGATGCTCTGGCAGCTGCGGGGGCTCCGCGGTGCCGCCAGCCCCGGGCCACTGCCACTCTCTGCTCTGTCGCAGGTGGGTCTGCTCGCAGTACCCGGGGTACCGGGGCTTCCAGTACCTCCTGGAGAGCGACAGCCCCGCGGGCGAGTACAAGCACGTGCGGGAGTGGGGGTCCCACGCGCAGACGGGCCAGGTCCAGTCCATCCGCAGGGTCCAGCAGTGACCGCGGTGCCGGAGCCCCCGGGCCCCGTGTGTCCCGCGGGGACAAAGCTCAATAAAGGCTCGGTTGTCCAAGGTGGCGCTGGCAGTTGGGGATGGGGGCCCTAGGGGTGCGTGGCCGGGAGTGGTGCCACTCCTGGGGGCAGAACGGGGCTCTGCAGGGGCAGGGATGAGGTGGACGGGAATTTTTCTGCCCGACTGCAAGTTCAGGGGCTCTGCAGGACCCCCACATCCCACCACCCCACAGACACCATCTGCTCTTGCAGCACCTGCCAGGGGCTGAAAGGAGCTGCAGGATCAAGCAAGTGTGCACCTATCCCCGTGTCCATGCCCATCCCGTACCCCTCCCATCACTCTCACCCACCTGTACACACCCCTGCACCCATCCCGGCACCCATCCCTCACTCCCCCACACCCAGTGTACAGCCATAGCTGGAAATGCAGCCGGGAAAGGCTGGTCTGGAAAAATTCCTCATTTCAGAAGAGCTCTGGAGAAAATGTTTGATGTGGTGAAAATGTCCCATCCATGACATTTGCAGCAGCAAGGCCACCAGCGGAGGCAGTGCTGCCCAGCAAGGGATTCTCTCCTCAGGAAATCACAATTAAAAAGGCTAAATAGAAGAAGGAACAAAAAGTTGTGGGATGGGCTGAATGAAACCCTCTTGTGCCCCAGGGCAAACCCATCCGGGGCCGGCAGCCAGGGAGACCCGAAGAGCGGATCTTCCTGTCACCCCCTGTCCTGGGTACCCCCTGTCCCTGCGCAGCTCCAGAGCCCTGGGGGGACGCGGGGTCCGGGAGCGGGGCCAGCACATGGCCAGGCACGGTGGGCAGCTGGCGGCGAGACCAGGGGTCCCCGGGGAGCCGGCGGGGACTCGGAGAACAATGCGGGAGCCCAGCAGCTGCAGAGCGCTGCGGAGGGGCTGTCACAACCCCCGGACGGGAGGGGAGCTGTCCCCGGCATGGGGGGCCTGTCCTTGGACAGGGCTGTGTCCTCAAGCCGGGCTGGTCTGTCTGCCACCTCATCGTGCTACCATGTCCCCAGGGCTGTGCCCGACAGCCCCTGCCCCCCTTATCCGCGTCCCCTGGGTCACACCCATGGCTGTGGGGAGCCCGTGACTTGTGACTTCACGGCGAGCGATGTCCTGGCAGGGGGTGACAGTGGCCTTTGCAGCGGCTGTCGTGGCAAAAGGGGTCCCCGGGGTCTCCCGCAGCGGGAGCGGTGCGGGGAAAAGGTGACTCGGCCGCATTTCCAGCATTAAAATTTAATGCGAGTTGCAGCATCCTCCTGCGCCGTAGGTAGGGCCGGGGGGGGCCGGGGGCTGCTGGAGGAGGAGTTTGCTCGGCCGCCTCTTCCTCAGGGATGCTCTGGGAAAGCTCCAGCACAAAGGAGCGGCGCGGCGGGCAGGAGCGAGCGGAACCGGCGCCCCCCAGCCCCAGCCCGGCCCCCCGGGAGCAGGTAACGCACCGCGGACATGGCTCCGCTCCCTGCGGACGGGGATGGGCCGCCGGTGGGGTCTGGGGGCGCGGGGAGCCCGGGGGCCGCCCCCACCTCCGGCGGGAGCGGGGACGATGTCGCCCCGGGATTCGGGAGGGTCCTGCGGGCATCGCTCCGGGAGGCGCAGAGCCGGCGGATGCGGCTGCTCCCTCCTCTCCATGCCCAAAAAATACCCCCCTTCTCAATATATTATTCCCTGGTTATAAATAACCCCACGAGAGGCCCCCCCCGGCAGGACCCCCCTCCTTCCCCGGGGGTGCCAGGCCGGGGCAGCCCGGGCTCCCTCCCGTTGTTAGGGCAGGAGCAGCCGCGCATCCCGCAGCGTGTTCCCGGCGCGGCGGGCGATCCCGGTGATCCCGGTCCTCAGCAGCACTGGGCAGCCTGGCCCCTCCTCGGACATTGCCTGCAGCCCTCCCCCTCAAATCAGAGCTAACTGCTGCACCGCTTGTTTGTATTTTTTTTTTTTTTTCAGAATCCTCATCAAGAATAGGGCTCCTGCCAGGTAAATGGATTCTTGCCTGATTTTCAATGTTCCTAGGAGGATTTATAGCCAAAATGCTGTTTAACTGCTTTGTGTCAAAGCCCCCATTTTCTCCTAAAGCTGATGATCCCAGGCGGGGGTTAGAGGCGAGGCTGGGGCCAGCAGCCCCAGGGCACAGCCCAGCCCTTCCTCCCCCTCGGCGTTAACCTGGCAGATGCTCCTCTTGCGGAGCCATTTTCTCTCCCTCATTGTCTCGCAGCCTTTTGTGTGTGCGGGTAGGTCCTGTCCTGGGAGCCAGGAGGAGCTCAGAAATAATCAGATTTTCAGGCGTTGAGGGCTTGCAAGGAGCCTTTCACACCCTCACACCCCTTTTCTGCCGGGCTGCCCAGCCCCAGGGCTGCAGACAAAAGCAGCAGTGCCTGGTACCCCTGCAGCAGCACCGGAGCCTGGGCTGTGCCAGAGCCTGGGCTGTGCCAGAGCCTGGGCTGTGCCAGAGCCTGGGCTCTGCTGGATGGCAGCGAGGGTCAGGCAGTGCTGGCAGGGCACAGGACCGGGGTGTCTGCCCACCCCGCTGGGATCTGGGGGGTCAGGGTGCCCAGATGCCACATCCCAGAGATCATCTCTCTGGGATCTCTCGCCTGTTGTACCCTCATCTCCCTGCTCCTGCCTGCAGTGGAGTTTGTGCTCCTCTTCCTCTCTCCTCACTCGAGGAGGGGGTTTAGCCCCATTTCATTTGGGTCTCCAGCCCCCAGGGCCGCTGTATGTGCCACCCACGAGTGTGGCAGAGGCAGCTCAAGCTCACGCCCAAGACGAGTGTTTAAGTCAGTCCCGTCTGCACAAAAATTGTTTTTCCCTCCCTGTCCCCTGGGATGTGCTTCATTCCCAGGCCACAGAGAGGCCCTCCTGCCCCAGCACAGGCACCTCCCGCTCGGATCCAGCAGGGGATCCCTGTGCCAGATGCTCAGTGCCATTCCACAGCTCATTCCCGCTGCTCGGCCCCACCGCAGCTGGGCTGCAAACGCCTGGACGTGCTGTCCCCAGGGCAGGGACTGTCCTGCCGGCAGTGCCTGCAGCGTGTGGTGACAACGAGCCCTGGGAAGCAGGAGTGGCTCCGCAGCTGAACTGCAGAGTCATCACGGCCCCGCTCCCCCGGGACCTGCTCCCGTCCTGGTTTGCCCAGGCGGGCAGGGCAGGGCAGGGCAGGGCAGGGCACAGACATAGCTGGCTGCTGGCACCGGCCACGTGTCCCCAAATCCCCAAGGAGATGGAGCAGCACCCACCGCAGTGTAGCTGTGACCACCAGTTGCCCCAGTTTAACCAGTGCCTGTGGAACCCAGGCTCCCAGACTCAGCTTTACCCCACAGCAGGGGCAGGGCCGGGGGCAGAGGTGGCAGCAGAAGTGGCAGTGGCAGTGGCAATCAGTCCCTGCCTCCAGTGAGGTGGGGAGACTTTGGGGCATTGCCACCATTTCTGGTGTGGTGGTTCCGATGCCGCCCTGCCTGGTTCAGCTCCTTCACCCTGCAAGGGGACAGAGACAGGAAGGTGCATGTCTGACCCTCCTGCCAGGCTCCTGGCTGGGCTGTGCCTGAGGATGGTGCCCTGTTTCTCCCCCTTGCTGCGTT
This sequence comes from Hypocryptadius cinnamomeus, assembly GCA_013400635.1. Taxonomy (NCBI): domain Eukaryota; kingdom Metazoa; phylum Chordata; class Aves; order Passeriformes; family Zosteropidae; genus Hypocryptadius; species Hypocryptadius cinnamomeus. The sequence continues at coordinate 6,370 of VYZP01078314.1, read as the reverse complement.
GGTTGTTTCTTTTGCAGCTGCTAATGACTGACCTGAGGTCTGTTCACACAGTCCCCTCGCTGCCTCCACGGCACAGAGCCACGTGGAACAGGGGACATTGCACAGCACTCCCGTAGCTGGTGACCACAGGTAGGACTCTGGGGAGGGGACACAGGTAGTGCCAGCCCCATGCTCTTCCACCCCTCGTGAGCAGGGAGGTGCTGAGAAGTCGGGATCATCCTTCCTCCTCAAGGCCCCATCTCCTGGGGGGTTCTCCCCAGGTCCCAGTGGGGTGCAGGGGTTCACACCATCCCCAGGGTCACCTGCATGAGAAGATGTGTCCCCCATGTGTGCCCAGCAGTGGGGAGGGGGTGGCTGCCACAGCCCAGGGTCTCACAACGTCTCTGCTCCTCAGTGCCACCACCCCAGGGGCACGGCCCAGCTCCTGCCTGGCCAGACTGACCATGCCCAGAGGGGAGCCAGGCTCAGGAGCTGCCATCACAACCAGCACATGATGCCAGAGCCAGGCTGGCCCCAGCAGAGCGCCCTGGTACCCTCTGCCATGGCGTGGAGCCACCAGCCCGGCCACTGCGGGGGACACGGCCCAGGAGACTGCGGTGGTGACACCTGAGGACATGGGGCTGCGCATGCACACGGTTCTCCTGCAAGGTGCTGGGGTGTCCTTGCCTCCCACTGCTCCCCCCAGGCCTGTCCCCTTCCCTGAGCACCAAGTAGGAGGAGGGAGAAGGAAAAGGGAGTGGGGGCAGAGCAGTGCCAGCTCCTCATGGTGGCACAATGGACAGAGCCCAAAGGGGCTCTGTTTGTCCCCACTGATCCTGCCCTTCCCTCTGGCTGTTGGTGAGGTCCTGGTGCTTTCTGAAACACCTGGTTTGTGGAGCATCCTGGAGCTTGGGGAGGAGCATGAGCAGTGAATCCTCCCTGTAGCCCTGTAAGCAGGTGGGACCATGTCCTCACCACGCAGCCACTCGGGCCCATGTCCCCACACAGGCAGAAGGACAGGGGGTGCAGTGGGCTGGGGGCAGACACAGCTCATGGCAGGTGTTACAGCCTTGAAGTCCAAACTGGAAAAGTGTCTCTTGGGGACCAGAGGAGCTCCTGCCGTGGGAGGAGGTGACCCAAAGGGACTCGGGGCAGAGGCTTTCCTGGGTGCCCCATCCCAGCCCTGCTTCTCAGGGCACAGTGCTCCTGCAGCCCTTGGAGCAGTGCTCAGCCCCATGGAGAGGCAGATTCTGATGGGGAGGGGGTAAGCTGTGGGTCACCTTTCCTCTGCTCCATGGTGGTTTTTCCTGCTGGACCTCCTCCTCCTCCCTGCATGTTCAGTGGGAGCTGGGTCAGTCCTGGAGCAGCTGTCGTGGTCTCTGCTGGAGCCTTGCCCCAGACACTGCCAGTGATTCTTTCACCCCCTCCTCCTCTGCTTCTTCCAGCTCCTTCAGAGTCCTTTAGGCACTGCTGGGACTGTGTCCTCCATGCATCCTGTCTCCCACCTTTCCCAGCACCAGGGATGGGAAGTACATGTTGTGAGGGGCCTCTGGTACCTCCCTGGCAGGGATCAGAGGGGCAGATGCCTGCTGAGCATCTCTTTCAGACAGGTTCTGTTACACCAGCTAAACCCTCCACTAACACCTTCCCAAATGCCAAAGCCCAAAAACGCCTCCTGCTCTTGTGAGCCAGAGCCCTGCTGCTGATGGGCCTGGCTCTGCATGCTGCCAATATTAACCTACTAACCTGCTGGGACCCCTGTGCCCTCCCTGGGGCTGCCACAGCCCCTGGCACACGGACTAACCCACTAACCAGCCCAGCGCATGCCCTACTAACCCACAGCAGCCCTGCCTCGTGCCCACTAACCACGGCAGCAGCGCTGCCTTTAAAGGGGAACAGAAAAGCTGGAAAAGGGTTTGGAAGTGCCAGGTGTCAGTGCCAGGCTGCACAGGCAGGGACAGGCAGGGGCAGCCCTGAAGAGAGGACTGGCTGCCCAGCACTGGGCAGGAGTGGTGTTGGGCAGCTGCTGCCCGTGCAGGCAGCTCCTGTCCTGGGCAGGAGAGGGGACTGCTGGTCCCTGGGCAGGAGAGGGGACCAGCAGCTCCTGTCCTGGGCAGGAGAGGGGACCAGCAGCCCCTGGCCCGGGCAACCCTCAGCAGCACGAGGAGAGGGTTTCTCCCCACACGCCCTGCCCAGCACTGCCTGTGGAGCCTGTTGCTGACTAGGAGCCTAAAATGGTTTTATCAGCAGAAGCTTTTCAGTTCCTTTTTAAGCCAGTAGATCTCTGTTACTAACACATTCCTGAACTGAATTAAACAAACTAACCATTGCTGCTTTTCTCTTCATTTCTCTTCCAGTGTGTGTGTCCTCTAAGGCAGATCAGTGCCCTGCTTCTGTTACTAACCTGTACTTCTGTTCCCACTGTACTAATCCTCCCTGACTGTTTCTCTCTTGCTACTAACAACTCTCTTTGCACTTTGCCTCTTGGGTGCTGTTTGCCATGACAAGTGACAGTGGCTCCTCCTGGACTTACTCACCTGCAGCACTCGATTTTCCGTGCTGCTGAGCATCCCTGGCTCTCGTTTGGTACCATGGGAAAGAAGATGCTCAGCCTGGAGCACTTTGAATATTTCCCTCTTGGCCCGTTTTCCAACAAATTTCACGTGGCACAATGAGGAGAAGAGGCTGAGTGGCAGTAGGACAGTACAAACCCATTAATGATGACTGGTAATGGCTGTAGAGGCCCAGCAAACTCAGTTTGCAAAGAGATTCAGCCACAGAGCAAAGCTATTGCCGTGAGCCTGAGCTCGGGGCTCTCCTGAGGCCCCAGGTCACCTGTCATGGGGAATGTTCTCATGCTGCTCACAGCATTGGTGCTCCTGGGCTCCTCTCTTCACCCCTGTGTCTCTCCACAGTTTCTCTTGTGCCTGGTGCATGTGGAAGCCACTGCTGGCAGCGTGGCCCTGACTAACTCAGCTCTGTGTCACCGCCCCACTGCAGGGTCCCCTGGCCACAGACAAGGACAGGGGTGGGCAGTGGGTGTCACAGGGGCTCTGCCATCAGGTGATGGGGGCACAGCCTGGCCTTTGCTTTGTGTCCATCTGTCAGCCAGGTGAATGTCCCCAGCCTCTGCAGGGACCCTGCCAGGGTGAAGGATGCAGTCCCTGGGTGGGTTTGGCACATGGCAAGGCACTGACAGTGTTCAGGGGAGCAGAGCCAAGCCCTGTATGCCAGCAGAGGGTGGTGGCCCTGTGCTGCTGGCTCATGAGGACATCCCAGACTGTGGCTGTTGGGGGGCCACGGCATCTCTGTCAGGGGGGCAGATCCAGACAGGGCCCAGCTCTGGCTGCTCTCTTGGCTCTGTGCTCTCTGCTCCCATGGCCAGGGCTGCCCCAGACCACCCGCTGTCACTGGCTGATGTCACTGTCACCCCATGGCAGTTCTCCTGCCTGCACTGGAAGGCAGAGCCAGAGGGGTCTCCTGGGTGGCCCCATGACACTGCCACCTCCCCTGGGCATCCTGGGCATCCTAGCACTGCTAGGTGCTAAGCCCAGCCTGCTTCTTTAGTTGGGGGGTCTCTCTCAGGCTGATGGGGGTCCCCTCCCCAGCCAGCTCTGTGTCTGTCCAGCCTGCACCTTGTCCCACTAATCCCCCAAGGGCCCTTCCTCTGCACAGCTTCCACCAGGATGGGTTCTAGGGCTGATGCTCCTGCGTTTGATGGAAGGGGGAGACAGGGCCCTGCTGTGGGCAGAGCACAGGGACAGGAATGGGACAGGAATGGGACAGGAGGACAAGCCAGGTCAGGCCCAGGGTGGGCAGGTTCAGGGCTCCTGCACAGGACAGGAGCACCACCAGCACTGGGCTGGAGTTGTCAGAGCCCACCTCTGTGAGGGACCTTCCTCCCCACCCCACAGACCCCCCTTTCTGCTCCAGAGCAGCCCCCCTGAGCCCAGGGGGACCTCCTCAGGCTGGTCACCCAGGGGAGCTGTGGGACCACAAGTCACCTCGATGGCAGAGGATGCAGCTGGCAAGTGTGACCCTGCACAGTGGGGACAGGCCACCAGTGCCTGTGGGTGGCTGCTCCCCCCTCAGAGCAGGGCAGGAGGGCAGAGAGGCTCCACCAAACAACCAGGTCGCTCCTTTGCTCTGCTCCTGCACCTCAGGGCTCCCTGTCCCTGCTCCCCAGTCCCTGTGGCTGGCAGGAGTTGATCTCTCTGTCTGCCATCCCTCTTGGCTGGTGTCCCCAGAGCTGTCTGGAGAGGGGCAGGAGGTGCAGGCCCCCTTTCAGCTGTGGTGGTGGATGTGTGGCCAGGGCACCCCGGCAGTGACACGGGCAGAGGTGCAGCCCTGGGGACACTGTCCTGCCCAGGCTGGTCAGGGCTGCCCCTGCTCTGCGGGCACAGCCACTGGCCAGGAGTCCCCTAAGTCCCCACAGCCCCGAGGATGTCCCCACAGCCTGTAACGTCTACTGTGAACATGGCAAGTGTGCAACCACCTCGCTGTCTCCTTTCTCTTCTGTCTTTGTGCAGTGTCGGGGGCTGGGGGAACACTGCGAGGCTGGGCTGGGGGTGCCCCAGCTCCCGTGGAGGTGTGGGGGGGCAGGACAGGCCACTGTCACCGCGGCCACCTCGGCATCACCGCGACACCGGGGCCACCGGGGGTGTGGCGGGACCGGAGGGGCTCTGGGTGGGCGGAGGGGAGAAGGGGCGCAGGAGGGCTGGCACCCCCGGGCAGCCCGGCTGGTGGCTCTGGGGGCGCGGTGCCATGCCCAGCGCGGGGAGCAGGGCGAGCACGGAGCCCACGGAGCCTCCGAGCCGGGACAGCCCCGGGGGTCGGCGGGGAGCGCTGCGGGGGCGCTCGCCGGTACCGGGCCGGGCTCGGAGGGCGGCGGCAGGTGGAGCTCGTGCTCCAGGAAAGCCCGTGGCACGGCTGCGTCCCTGGAAGTGCCCGAGGCCAGGCTGGACGGGGCTTGGAGCGACCAACCTGCGATAGTGGAAGGTGTCGCTGCCCACGGGCGGGAAATGGAAGGAACGAGCTTTAAGCGCCTTCCAGCACAAACCATCCCGCGGTTCTGCGATTCCAGCCTGGCACACAGCAAGCAGGACACGGCTCCTGCCTGCCTTTCTGCGGAGGGGGAGGCTGGACAGCCCCGGCTGTGGGGAGGGGTCCCGGCTCCATCCCCTCCCGGCGGAGCGGGAGGGCAGCAGCCGAGCTGCCGTGTTTATTTTCCCAGCATTTTGTCCTGTCACAACCAGTGCCCCCAGCCCGTGTTGACAGGGAACGCGTACGGGCAGCAGAAATGATGTTCATTTACATCAAATTGCGCCGCGGTTCTGTGGAAAGGATCCGGGGGGGCTTTTTTTTGGGGGGCTCTCTGCCACAGAAGAGCCCTGCGGGAAGGGCTTTGCCGGAGGGATTGTGAACGCCCCAATTACCTTTCCCAAATGCCCCAATTGCCTTTCCCAAATGCCCCAGCGCTGGCCGAGGAGATGGGGAAGGATCCAGGGAGGCAGGAGCTGCCGAGGGAGCCAGGGAAGCAGGCAGGGAACCAGCCCAGGGAGCAGCTCCGTGTCCACAGCTCTGCCCGAGTCACCGCACTGCACGGGATTAGCGCCTCTGTTCCCACTTCTACAAATAAGGCATTAAAAACCTCACAGATCTTCCATTCTCCCCTCCTTCCCTTTCAGCCGGCAGGCAGATGCAACTGGGCTCACACAGTCACACCCTTATCCAGGTTTTTCTCAGATCCTGCAGCTTTATCCCGGGAAGCATCATGTGTTTGCTGTCCCCAGCACCTCACAGGGACACAGTTGGGCTTTGATCCTCCTTAAGTGGGAAAAGTCGCTAACTGCGGGCATCACCCCTGCCAGCAGCTCCCCTGGGGCCGCTGGGCAGTCAGCGTGGCTGCTCACCTTGGGCAAGGAAAATCCAAGGAAAATCCTCCTTAACTCCATCCATGCCCACCGTCTGCAGCCCTCTTTTTCCCCAGCTAGCTCTGTCCTTTCCGTATCTTGCAGCAAGCAGAGCCGAGAGTCACATGTGGAGTACTGAGGGAGGCTGGAGCTGAAGGCAGGACATCCTGGCACATCTTGAAGCAATTAAAGCATCACTCACAGAGCTCGGAGCCACCGTCCTTCCCTCTTCCACCCTGCACAACAAGGCAGGGGCTGGGGCTTGGCTGGGCACCAGGATAAAGCTTTCAGCTGACAGAAAGCAGGTTTAGGTTGAGTATCAGGGAAAAATTCTTCCCTGTGGGAGTGGTGAAGCCCTGGCTGTGGCTGCCCCGTCCCTGGAAGTGTCCAAGGCCGGGTTTGACACGGCTTGGAGCAACCTGGGATGGTAGAAGATGTCCCTGCCCACGGCAGGGTGGCACTGGATGAGCTTTAAGGTC
>VYZP01078313.1:0-14306 GCA_013400635.1 Hypocryptadius cinnamomeus | reverse complement strand
CGCCGAGGCCGCCGGCGCCGAGCCGGTGACCGCCAGCGAGGTTGTCCCCAGCGGCTGGAACCTGTGCACCGTGGCCGGGGTGCTGCTGGGCTACCCCGCCGTGTACACCTTCGCCGAGGGCGCCGAGAACTGCCTGGCGCTGACCCCGCTGAGGGTGTTCACGGCCCGGGCCTCCTGCCCCCGCATAAAGGATGGGCTCAGGGTCCAGATCTGCTCCTTCAGCGTCCCGGAGAGCCTCTGCGCCGAGCTCGGGGGCGTGCTGGATGCCTGGTGCCGGGAGCTCAAGGAGGCTTTCAGTGCTCAGAGCGATTTTGTAGATCTCTGCATTTCCAGCGAGGTCGTGTCTCTTCCTGCGGTTGCCTTGTAAAACACGAGTGTACCAGACTTTTTTGCCTTCCTCACTGCATCAGGGACCAAGGCAGAAGATCCAGCTCCCCGTGTGTGTTGTCCCTTGCATCTCCTGTGGTCCTTGAGCACTGAAGGCTGAATTGTGACGGTCACCGCAGGCCGGTGGCAAAACCAAGTACATTTTCTTAAAAAAACCAAAACGTGTGTGCTCCCAGATGCTCTGCTGCCTCAGTCCTGCCTGCTTGCACATCACACCCTGCAAAGTCAGTGTGTTTATTTGCAGTGGGCAGCTGAAGATGAATAAATGATTTGAACACCATGGTGCTTTGAATCAATTAAGTTTATTGTAGGCTCCGTGTGTATTTACTACGTGTATGTTATGTGTATATTTCAGGTATATTTACTTCCCATGGGAGGTGGTGTCATGGCCTGCATTGTGTCTGAGCCTGCACATGAATGATGGGCAAGTGCTGCTGTACAACCTGCACAGTGCAGCTGCAAAAGGGACTTTAAACCCCTGTCTCTGGTGAATTCTTGTGCTGGCAGTGAAGGGGAAGCAGGTGTGGCTGTGGGGATGCTCGGCCACAGGAGAGGCTGGAAGAGTGGGATGGAGCAGGGTCTGCTGGGTGTGAGGTGGGAGAATTGCTCGGGACACAGGAGGGGACTGTGCTGAGGAGCCCCCTGAGCTGGGTTCCTTTGTCAGGTAAGAGTAGAGATGGCCCAGGATCGAGTACCTCCCATTCAGGGAGGAGATAAATACATGAGGGAGAACTCAGGGGTATAAACCCCAGGCAGGATGGATGCCAAGGGCACAGGATGCCCTGTCCCTCTCGCCCTGAGCCACAGCAGCCGCGGGCACAGGGGCTTTGTCCCTCGGTGCCTCGGGGCTGGTCAGTGCAGCCTTCGGCAGGAACAGAGTAAGCCCAGCAGCCGAGGGAAGGGGTGATGTCCCCGTGGTCACAGGAGCTGGCTGGAGTGAGACAGCTCAGGATAGAGTAACCCCAGCAGCCGAGGGAAGGGGTGATGTGCCTGTGTTCATGGGAGCTGGCTGGGGTGAGACAGCTCGGGATAGAGTAACCAGCTCAGGACAGAGGAACCCCAGCAGCCGAGGGAAGGGGTGATGTGCCTGTGTTCATGGGAGCTGGCTGGGGTGAGACAGCTCGGGATAGAGTAACCCCAGCAGCCGAGGGAAGGGGTGATGTGCCTGTGTTCATGGGAGCTGGCTGGGGTGAGACAGCTCGGGATAGAGTAACCCCAGCAGCCGAGGGAAGGGGTGATGTCCCCTTGGTCACAGGAGCTGGCTGGAGTGAGACCAGCTTGGGATACAAACCCAGTGTGCACGTACAAAACAGCAGAAGGTGAGGTGAGGCCAGGTTGCTTCTGGTGAAGCAGAGGTCAGTTCCTGCAGTGAAGTCAGTCATCAAGGAGCTCCTTCACAGCCTGTAAGTCGCCAGGAAGGCGGCAATGGCCACTGCTGCCACTGCCACCAGGAGAGGGATCCAGGGACGGCGCCGTCTCTGCCAGGAGAAGCTAGCGTTACTAGGAGCGTGCTGAGGGATGCCACTTCCCATGCCAGCCCTAGCAAACGTGCCCCGTGCACGGCACAGAGGAGGGGCTGTGCCCCAGGCCGGTGTGCAGCGCTGGGGTCGGGGCAGGAGCTCCCACCTGTGCCTGGCTGCCGTGGGAGCGGTTCAGCTCGTCGCGGCACTGGCGCAGCCGGGTCAGGCAGGACTGGTACTCCTGGCTCAGCGCCTCCAGCTCCGAGCGCAGCTCCGAGCACTGCAAGCACAGCGAGGGGCTCTCAGCAGGAGGGGTCCCCTGGGCTCTGCGCACCCCCAGAGCGGCCGGGCTGTGGCAGTGGCTGCAGCGCTTCGCCCGCAGCTGGGCATGGCCCAGCTCTGCCCGAGCATCCTGGGGTACCTGCAGGGACAGGGCACAGCTCAGTGTCACTGCAGCGTGCTGCTGGGTACCTGCAGGGACAGGGCACAGCTCAGCGGCACTGCANCAGGGCACAGCTCAGTGTCACTGCAGCGTGCTGCTGGGTACCTGGGGTACCTGCAGGGACAGGGCACAGCTCAGTGTCACTGCAGCATGCTGCTGGGTACCTGGGGTACCTGCAGGGACAGGGCACAGCTCAGTGGCACTGCAGCGTGCTGCTGGGTACCTGCAGGGACAGGGCACAGCTCAGTGGCACTGCAGCGTGCTGCTGGGTACCTGCAGGGACAGGGCACAGCTCGGTGTCACTGCAGCATGCTGCCAGGGCACTGCCCAGCCTGCCAGCTCCCCACACCTGCCCGCTTTGCTGCCAGCACTCACAGCACAAGCTCTTTTCCTGTGTGGCTCTCAGCTCTGCTACACGAAGTTATAAATTATTTTTTTATAAGTCCTTTTTAATAAATCCTTGCTGGCTGAACACTGCTATAAGAATTGAGGGGCTGTTGGTTGGCAGAAGGCTGGTTTCATGGCAAAGTGTGTGTAAAAGGCTTTGGTTTTTTGGGTCTTTTTGCAGGCCAGTTGTACGGACATTGCTTCTGTTAGCAGACCCTTGCTGTTATTTTTATTGTTCTTATTATTGCAAGCATTTTCTTTTCCTCCGCTCCTTCCTTTATGCTCAGGGGCTTGGTTCATAAAGTGTGGCTTTGGCTTTTACTTGTGGGGCTGCGAAGGCTCTCCTGTCTGTGAGAGCAGAGGGGGTTTGTACAGGGAGAGCTCTGCTCCTGCAGCCCAGGCTGCTGCAGCCCTGCCCTTGTGTGTAGGTGCTTCATCGGGGGTTTAGGAGTGGGATCAGGATAAAATTTAGGGCAGGTAATCCTTACAGGAACCAAGCCTGGGCTGCCTGCAGGAGCTTTGGTGTGTGGTGTTTCTGCTGAGTGACTTCCTCACCTCGTTCTCCTTTGCTGTGAGCTGGGATGTCCTTTTCTGCATCTCATCCTTCAGGCTTTCTGTTCCCTCCTCCTCCTCCTCCTTCTCCTCCTCCTCCTCCTCGGGGTGCTCTGACAGAGCCTTTTGTTTTTCCTTGGCAGGAGTGAGAGGTGGGGTCTGTGTGGTGAAAACCTGGTCTAGAAAACAGGCTTCTGATGAGAAACAGCTCCAGGCTCTGGGCTGCCTTTAGCTCTTGTTTACTCAGCAGTTTAGGGATAATATTTGTGTGCTATGCACAAAGCAGAAGACACAGGAGCTGAGTTTGCTATCACAGGCCTGTCTCTGCTGTAGCTACAAGCTCATCATCTTAAGAGCAATATTTCTAAGCAGTTGCCAGAAATGGAGGGGAGGGAGAGTTAAAATGCTTACTTTTTTCAAGTACAGCTGCAATTGCAATTATAAACTGGAATGTGTTTTGTTTGGAAAAAAATATGGCAGAGCCACTGAAGCAGAATTTGCAGTGAAATCCATTTATTTTTTAAAGTGTTTGCCATCATAAATACGTTTATGTTTTAATGTTAGCTAGCAAAACAACTCATTCTGTGTAGCTCTAAAATAACCCTTTATTCTAAACCACTGCAGACTTTTCCTAGAGTCAGGGCTAGTGTTCCTGTGTCCAGGGAGTGCTACGTGGGGGTTACAAAGTTTGCTGACCTGTCCTTTGCACCGTCACCTGCTGGCTCTTCTGTTGGTTGTTCTGGTTGTGGATCAAGTCTGGGAACACAAAAGCAACATTATTGTCTACAGCACTAAAGGAGGTCTCTAACTTTGTGCATTTCTGTGTTACTTACTCTGCAAATGGCTGATTATTGCCTCCAGTGTTACTTTCTGCTGTTGTTCTTTTTGCAATTTGTCTGAAATAAGGATAGAAGATCAAGGTTGGTGTAAATCTCTGTGTATCTTTATGCAAGGGTGGTACTTTTCTGTTCTCCACACGTGTAGAGTGGAGCAGATGTTGTTGGCTGCCCTGGACTTTCTTCTCTGAAGGGATGTGATTTTTAGCTGTTTATTGCCCTTTCTTTTTTGGCAGCTTTTTCTCTCGTGCCTCGTGTCCAAGTCATTTATGGTTTTATTTTAAAGCTGTTCATGCAAGACCCGTTAAGAGATTAGAACAGCAACCCGCTTTCTCTTCCCTAATTATGTTTTAAAATAGCCATGTGTGAGTTTAAAACAACGTGTGTGAGTTTCCTTGCCTGTGCATGAAGTGGTGCTTTAGGACATTATCGGTTCCTGCACTGCCCTCACCACGCAGCACCGGGGCTGTGTCTGATGCTCTGCCAAGGGTGGAAAGTCCTGCTTCAAGCTGAGGACACATCTTAGGTTTTTATTTCTTTTCAGGACTCCCATTACATCCTTTCCTCTAGCAAAGCCACTTCTCTGAGCTCTTTAATCTAGCCAGGAGCACCTTCTGGAGGGCTTTCAGCAAGCTGTGTGGCACGCTGAGGTGCGCAGCGTGGAATGAGCCTGTTGAGCACGCCGCTCTGAGCCCCGTGGCTCCAGGAGCGCTTTCCTCGTCCCTGCCGTGTTCGCGAGGGCACAGCCTCGCCGTTCCCGCCCGGGTACCTTGGATGTGGCGGATGTGGCCGGCCTGGCGGTCGTTGTCTCTGCGCAGGGTGCTGGCTCGCTGCAGCAGCTCCGTGCGCTCGTCCCGCAGCGCCCGCAGCTCCCGGCTCAGCCGCTCGCTCTGCGCGTCCGCTCGCTGCGCCAGGACAGACAGACAGACACACACACACACACCGGGCCGGCTTGGGAGGGCATCACAGCGCACCTCGCCCTGCCCCCGCACCGCCTTCCACTGCCCAGGCTGCTCCCGGCCCCAGTGTCCAGCCTGGCCTTGGACACTGCCAGGGGTCCGGGGGCAGCCACGGCTGCTCTGGGCAACCCGGCAGCAGCAAAATCCCGGAGCAAGCTGCTCCTGCCGGCAGCTGACGTACCTGGAGCTCGCTCTGTAAAGCCTGGAAGCTGGTTTTGAGCTCGATGTGTGCTGTGGTCTCCTTGGTCAGTTCGGCTTTGAGTGTGGTGTTGTACTCCTTCCAGAGGGCCAGGTTCTCTCGCATCTCTGCCAGGCTTCTCTGGGGAGCAGAGCGGGGACCCAGGGGCCGGTGTGACCCAGGGGTGGGTGACCCAGGGCCCGGGGGATGCTGCCAGCCTGCCCTGGTGACACCAGCTGGGCAGCGCTGGCTCCCCGAGCAGCAGCACACAAAACCCGCGTGGGGCTGATGCCATCTGATGGACAGAGCCAAGCAGGGCAATGCTCCCTCTGGAACACGTTCCTGGGCTGCCAGCAGGCTTGAGGAGCCTGGTGGTACTTGGGATAAAGCTCACTTGTTTTTCTGCAAATATCACTTATCCTGTGGATCAAAGCAATTTGCTGCCTCTTGGGGAAAACCTATTTTCATGTAAATGAGCAGCTCCAGAAAAAACTGCTCTGGAGACCTCGTGCCCTGGTGTTTGTTGGTGCGAGCAGGGCAGGGAATGGCCCAGAGTGGTGTGGGGGGGGAAGGGATTGCAATTCAAGCTGACAAACCCGAGTACATTTCCCCAGCTGTGAGCTGTCTGAAACTTGATGTGCAGCTTGTGCAGTGAGCACAGATTGCATTAAAGCTGCTTTGGGCTTTGCTGAGTAGCTGAAACTTCATATTTTTTAATCTTTGCTGCTAATGGCAAGCCTGTCATCACCTTTCCCTGACATGTGGATTTTCTTTGTCACAGTTGGGCTAAATTAAAGCCAAGCCAGGTGTAAGACATATTGCTCACCTGAGCGGTCTGCAGCTGCTGCTCTGTTAGGAGTTTGTCCTCCAGCATCTTCTGAAGAGCCTCTTTTGCCTTCTGCTCATAGGTCTGCTTCTGGTCCTCCATCTCTATCAGGATCTTCTTCACACACTCCTTTGAGTAACTCTTGAAAGAAAGAAAGAGCTTGAAGTGCTTATCTGTCAGATTCCCACCTTGCTAAACCTGAGTATTAGCAAACCCAGGGTGTGTAAATGCTACTGCTAATGTGCTGTGAAGCGTTGCTTCAGCAAAGAGTTAAAGTCCTTTTTGGATAGATATCTCATCAGATTGATGTAGAAACTGACACCCGGCCCAATTCAAGGCTTGGTTTTTGTTTTCCTGCCTTTCCTCACCCGTGTTTGCCAGTGAATCAGACATTACCTGGGTGCAGGCCTGCAGCTGATTTTCCAGCACCCGCAGTTTACACCTCAGTTTGTCCTCGTTCAGCTGGCCCTGGGGAAAAGCAGTTGAGGTGAGATGTGAAATCATGAACTGCACAATGTGCCCCCAGAGTTTGGTTGGGTTGTGTTCTGATTCATTTTCTCCCTTCATCTGTAATCAGATCAGTCTCTTCAGTGCTGAGAGCTCAAGTAAACCTTCCCAGCCTCAGAATAAATGGGATATGGGGAAGTGAAACTTGTATGGATTTGAAACCTGTCCTGAGGCAGTTTCTCTGGTTACTGAGTGCAGGTGCTGGCAGTGACATGACAAGTTAGGAGCGAGGGGGTTTTGGGCTGTTCTGGCTGGCTATGGCAGAAGTGCAGAAATGCTGCCTGTCCCCACGGATGCCCCTGTTCTCTGCTTGTGCTCCCTCCCTGCCTCGAGCTCCAGCTGCTGGAACGGTCTTGACTCGCTGTTTTTTGAAAATGGGTTGGCTCTGTGTTGCAACATCTGCAGTTGGGCAGGGGGATCGAGGGCACCCGTGATGATTCATTTTCCTCACTGTCGTCATCTCCTCTCGGTGTTAGTCAGGCTGCTCAGGCTTTGTGGAAGCAGACTGCATGCAAATTCAGATAACATTTCTAGCAAAGAGTTCATGTGGGCTGTTTTCCACCACCAATACTGAGAACACCAATATCCTCTCTGCTCACTGCTGTCTGAAGTCACGACTCTGAAAAGAAACTCCTTGATGTTACAGGAATAGCTGGCAGACCCAAGCAAAACCAGACTCCCCGGTGTCTCAGCACTGGTTGAATTTACACAGAAGCATGTTTACAGTCCCAAAGACTCAATCTACCCAGTTCAGTTGTTGGTGCAAAGAACTAAAGGCTCTTAGTAAGTAGGTGGATTTTGAAAAGCAATTTTAAATGTGCAATATTCTGCCTGGTTTTCCTCAGTTCTCCTCGTCTGCTGTCTGCACAGGTTCCAGCTGTGCACAGATGTGGCTGTGCCATGTACAAGGCAATCAGGCCCTTCCTGTGCTCTGGAGCTGAAATCATGGAAGGGTTTGGGATGGAGAGACTCACTGAGCATCATCCTTCGTCTGGCAGCCAAGACAGTTTTACAACTGGTGGGGGATTTGAGGCACAGACCTGGGGTAGGAAGGTCTCTCTGACCTCAAAGTGAAATTGTGGGAGGGGGAAGGAGCCAAATGCTTTGCATTCTGCGGTCACTTGCCCCATGGAGCCACAAGCACAAGCACACATCAAGAGCACCTCAAAAATGACTCCTGGCCATTCCAAGAGTTACTGCCACATCATTCACAAGTATTCAACAGCTCATCTTTGAAACCCGAACTCTTAGAAAGGGTTAAAAAGCTGCAACAGCAAACATCTGGCATCTCACCTGAGGCTGGAAAGGGGCAGCCAGCCCTCGCCTTCCATGGCACAGCATTTTGGGGAAAGCTCCATCCATCCATCCATCATCCATCATCCATCCATCTCTCCCTTTGCCAGCAGCCCCTGGAGAAGCCCCCCCAGCCCCACCTGCCTCGTGGAATGCCCTCCCAGCAGCAGCATCTGCCTGTTGGCTCCAGCGCCGAGGGGATTTTTAGGCTGATGAAAAGCTGATTTTTAGGCTGATGAAAAGCTGATTTCTAGGCTGATGAAAAGCTGATTTTTAGGCTGATGACAAGCTGATTGTCAGGCTGATAAAAGCTGATTTTTAGGCTGAGGAACAGCGGCATGCAAGAGGCAGCAGCAAAGTCTCTCCTGCAGCAGGGGCAGCGAGCAGCAAGGAGCACCCACCTGTCTGTAGTCTGAGGTTTCGTGGCCACTTCCTGTGCCTGTGGCTGAGTGTTTTTTCCTGCTCACGTTATATTGGAGGAGCGAGCGAAGGCAGAAGTTTCTCACCACAGGATGTCTAACACAAGTTTTTGTCTCCCCTCACCCAATCACTCGCTTCTCTGCCCCAACAGAACTTTCAAAACACTTTTTTTTTTTAATGCCACAACAGCATGAATTGTTTGATTTAAGGATCCTATAAGAAAGCCTCATATATTACGTAAAATGTATCATCTTAATTTTGCATCCTCACAGAAGACAAAAACGGCATTTTCTGCTGAGTTTGTCCCACCCTCCCTGAGCAGAGAGGCAGGGGAGCTGGGGGAGGTGATGAGGGGTTCTGCAGGTACCTGCCAGGATTTCTCAGAAGCCTGGAGCAGAGTGGACAGAAGCTCCTGTAAAATCACCATCTTCTGCTTGAGCAGCAGCTCGCGGTGCAGGGCCTCCTGAGGGATGGGGACACGGTCAGTGGGGGCAGAGCTGGGGGCACAGCCCAGAGCCCCCCAGCCCAGGGCTGGCCCTGCCTGGGGACTCCAGGTCTTTGAGCTCTGTTGGCTTTTTTTACCATGTTAAAATTTGGCTTTTGACACCCCTTCATTTAGCAATATTAATAATTTGCAATGTGTTATTCCTGATGGAAACCAGCTGTCCCAGTGGGTGCTGAGCACTGGTTGGTACCTACCTTCAGGTAGTTGGAGAGCTGCACCATTTCCTGAAAGGGAAAGGGCAGATGTTTAAAAATAGGATTGTTTCAGTTTATAAACATGTCATGAACTTGCTCAAAAAAACTAAATATTTTAAAATAAAAGTGAATTAGCAGCCTATATTTGGGTGGAGAAGGAGAGCCTGCTGGGGTCCACTAGGTTAGTTTTTCCAGGGAAGTGGAAATACTTCCTCAGCAGTTTAACTTTCAGCACTTCCAGGCTGGTCATTACCTGTGCTTTGCTTACCTTGTTTAAAACTGCTATTCCCCAGCTGAAATGAAAAACAAAGTGTATTACTGTGGTGGCAGGGAGGGTCTTCAGCTGGACACCCCCTCCCCGGCTGAGCTGTGTCTGTGCAGCAAACCTTTTGTGGGGAGCCCTTTGGGTCTGGGGAGCTGCTGGCCCGTGGGCATTGCCAGGGAGGGGCAGGAGCTGCTTACTCTGTCTGCTGGCTCGAGTCTGTCACTGCTGAGCTGGGGCTGGGGAGGGTCTGTGTTCCTGTGAGAGCAAAGGGAGAGGGTGTGAATGATCCCCCTGAGGGGCCCTGGGTGCTTTTCTATGAGGCTGTCTATCTCTGCTCCCATTGCTCCCAGTTTAAATAAAAAATAGTTGTTAAACAGTGTCCAGTGACAGTTCAGTGGGCACAAGAGGCAAAGAAATGCCCTGCTCTGATGGCAGAGAAGCAAAGGAAGTTATTCTGCAGTGAAGTCGCTCCCCTGGCTGGTCCTGGGACAACACCAGGGCAGCCCTGGGGCACAGCAGCTGCTCAGCAGCACTGGTGCTCACTCTGCACTGCTTTATCCTTCCTCAGAAAAATATTCCTAATTCCTGCAGTCTGCAGGGAAACCTCAGGCTGGGATGGTGAAACAGCACAGGAGGGAGGATGCTGGCTGGGGAGCTGCCAGCTGATCCCAGACAGCTCCACGGAGATGTGGAGGTGGGAAGGGAATATTGTGCTGGGAAACCTGAGCATCCCTCACGTACCTTGGGTGGTGACAGAGTCCCCTCGTGCCCGGGGGATGCTGAGGCTCAGCAGGGACTGAGCAGGGGGGAACGTGGGGCAGCTCCTGGGGTGCTGGAACGAGAGAGAGGGCGGCTGGAGTCAGTGTCTCCCCAAACAGGCTGAGGGCAGGAGCTGTGCCTGCAGGGAGGGACTGGCTGAGGGGCAGCACGGAGATGCCAAGGAGCTGTGGCAATTCCACAGGGATCTGCTGCTTTGGCTGCAGCAGCTCCAGAGATTCGTGGCAAAGTGGGGAACAGCCTGCTGACTGCTGGGCTGGGGGAATGACAGCCCAGAACAGGACAAGGTGGCCGGGAGCTGGGCCCTGGTGTGGGTCTGTGCTGCCCTTTGGCTGCCTGGGCAGAGGTGCCAGCTCTGCTCCCCAGGCTGTGAGCTCTGCACAGCTCACAGGGGCAGGCCCTGCACGTCAGAGCTTGTTCCAGAAGCTGCTGAAGTGGCAGCAGGGGTGTGTGACTGCTCTGCTCACCCTGGTCCAGGGTGGGTCTGTGTAAATCACCCCGTGCTCAGCTGTCTCAGCTCACACAGCTTTGTGACTCCCAAGGTGCACCAGGGAATTTTACACAGAAATACATTGACAAGGAGGTCTGTTTGGGTGTGCCTGGGGTGTTCTGCACAAAGGTGTTCTTGAAGGCAGGGAGCCCTCTGGGCTCCTGTGTGGCACAGGGTGGGTAATGAGTGCCAGGAGTCTCCTGCCTCCTCCACCCTTCCTGCTCACAGCACAGGTGAGGGAGGGAAGCCAGGGGGATGGAGCTCACTTATCAAGGGTAAAATTAATTTGTGCAAGTGCAGAACTGCAGCCTGGAAGCAAAAAGGTGGAGTTGTACTTGGAGAAATGGCAGAAAAATCTCCGTGTGGTTCAGGGCTTGGCAAGCAGGAGAGGAGCAGGGAGGTGATTGTGAAAAATGCATGTTTTTGTCCATGTTTTTGTCTGTTCACTCTGCATTTTGGTTATGTTTGACTTGGACGTGATGCTCTGGTGGTGGCTGGAGCAGGCTGGGCTCTGGGCTGAGCTCCAGGCTGTGCTCCAGGGCTGGAGTTACCTGGAGCAGGATTAGCTCCGGGCTGAGCTCCAGGCTGTGCCCCAGGGCTGGCGTTACCTGGAGCGGGATGCTGGGTCTGGGCTCCACCCGCGGGGAGGGCTCCGGAGGGGTCGGTGCCTCGGGCTCGTGTCCCGCCAGGGTCTCCCCGGCCTCGGCCGCCAGGTTCCTCCTCCTGAGGAACTCAGCCTGGCGGGGGCTGGTGGCTGGCCGCGGGGCCGGCCGGCGGGGAGGGCGGCAGCAGGTGACAGCATTGTCCCTGCCCCGCAGCCGCTCCCGCGCCTCCTGCCGCCGCTCGCTCCGCTCCTCGTAGCTCTCCCCCGGGCGCGGCCGTGCCCTCCTGGGCATGGTGGCCTTGTCCCCTCGGGGCCTCTGCCCTGTGAAACCAGGCCAAAACAGGGGGGATGAGTGAAAATCAGCCGTTTCTAGGATTTATGGATGTGGGATGTCGGGCAGTGCTTCTGGAGGGCCAGTCACATCTAGAATGCTTCCATCTGTTTAGTTTGTATTAAAAGCTGCTCTGTAATTCTTTTTACTGTCCTTGTGGTAGCTGTGGGGTGCTCAAAGCTCATTCCTGATGCTACCTTTTACTGTAGGGGCCTCCTTTGAAGGCGAGCAGTGTTTTTGGCATGGTCCCTGGGTGGGGAAGGTGCCACAAGCCCCAGCCAGGACACTGCTCCAAAAGCTGAGCATTTTCCAACTCATTTTGCTCCATTTTAGAAAAGGCCCAGTTGTGTGTCCTGCTCAACCTCCACTCATCCATCTCTTCCCACCAGGAAAAGCTCAGTCCCCTCCCACCTGTGCTGCCTCTGGCTTGCCCAACCTGTCCCAGGGCTGTAAAAGCCTCAGTTCACCAAAAACACACTGAAAAGCAGGATAAAGCTTAAAGAAACACAGTCCATTACTCACCCCGGGCTGAGCAAACCCTGGAGGCTTTCTTGACAAGCTAATGCTCTATTTCCTCCTTCTGTTACCCCAAATTACCCTCTCTAATTAAGCATGTCCTCTATCTTTGCTTTCCAAGCTGTTACACCTCTTGCTTCAAGGGAAACCAGGAAAAAAAACCTTGCTTCTTGCTGGTGCACGTTGCAGTTTCCCAGTGCAAGTTGTGGAGGCTGAAAGTGGGGTGAAAAAAGAGGGAGAAGGTGCCTGGTGCTGCCTTTGGCCCCTGCTGGCCCCCAGCCCCAGCAGCCGGGTGTGTGGCTGCTCCAGCACTTACCGGGTGCCAGGCTCCTGTCGTGCCCTCGGGTGCCGTGCCGAGCCGGGTGTTAGCGGGCAGGAGCACACCCCAGCTGCCCTCCTCATGCCATCCAGCTCATCCTGTGCTCTCTTGCTCTCTCTGTGGAACAGGAAACGTTGCAGCTGCGGCCGAGCCCCGGTTCCTGTCTGTGCCCGCAGCCCGGCTCGCAGCGGGGTCGGGCTTATCTCGGCAGCCCCGAGGGTCCAGCCTGGCTCCGAGCAGAGGCAGCAGTTATCTTCTGGGGCATCTCCCCGTGCCGCTCTGTGACACACAGGTTGAGTTGGAGCCGCTTGTGGCACTCGGGGACGGAGTTTCCCTGAGCGGCTTTGGGGAAGTACAGTAATGCTATTATTTTAAGGCTTCTTGCAGATTGGAAAGAGGAAAAAAAGTGTGTTTTGGCAGCTGAGGAGAGGTCAGGAATGGCAGAAATTCATTAAGGTCTTTAGAGAAGTGAAAGCTTCGTTAATGCAAATCGGGAGGAGGTCGGTTTAGCCAGCTGGGCACTGATAAGGGCACCGTGCCCTGATAAGGGCTCCCACGTGGGGAAGGAACACCCAGAAAAGCAGAAATGTCAAAGTAACACTGGATTTATTTTTACAAAGACCAGCATGGAAGGGATGTGCGACAGCAAATCTCCAGATTCAGAGACTCTCTGGTGGCTTTGGGTGGTTTGTGCTGCTTGGCCCAAAGCCTGGTCCTGGGCCAGGGCTCAGCTCAGCTGCCTCGGTGGCTTTCCAGAGGGAACAGTTTCTGCAGGATGAGCAGGAGCCCTGCTGGTGGGCAGGGCACTGGCACAGGTACTGCTGCAGGACTTCTCTAAAGTGCTTCCTGGTTGTAAAAAGCCCTTTACAAGAGCCCCTTACTAAAAAGGACATTTTGGTGCTACATCACAGACCCCTGGAGTGTCCTGTCCCAGGCTGCCAGGGCATCAGCACAGGGGTGCCCCGGGGTGTGGAGAGGGGCAGGGAGCAGCTGGGCTCACAGCCAGACCCGTCCTGCTGGGCCCCAGGCGTGCAGCACAGCCCCAGGACTACGTTCTCCGGACGTTTTCCAGGCGGTAGCTGCTGCGGACCAGCGAGTCGAGGAGCTCGGGGGCGAGGCTGCGGACGAGCAGCATGCTGCCCACGGCCCGGGCCGGGTAGTGCAGCTCCCTGCGGCGCAGGGCCCCCGCCCGGATGATCTCCAGGGCACACTCCTCCTTGGGGGCCGGCGTGTCCGGGATGACGTGCGACACGGCCCGCACGGCGCTCTCTGCAAAGGGGACAGGGATGTGTCAGGGGGGACACGGCCACAGCACCATCAGCTCACTGGGGTGTCTGGGGCACCCTCGAACCCACAAACTCTGGGGGTCAGACCTGTTTAACAAGGCTTAGAACAGTGACAATAACGATTATAAGGTGTCCTTCCCTTTGCTTTCCACCTCTTGGGTTCACTGCGAGCCTGGCAGGGTCACAGGCCTCAGGCCACGCTTTTGGAAGGGTTGGGTCCTGTTTGCACAGACTGCAGGAGGAGGCTCCAGCAGCAGTGGCAGAGCAGGCTGGGGCCAGGGGCTGGGGGGTGGGCTCAGCTGGGCTGTGCCTGGAACGGGCTGAGCCACGGGGTCCTGGCAGGGCTGAGCTTACCTGTGTTGATGTAGCCCAGGATGCAGAGTGTGATGGAAACATTGACCTTGTCTATGATGAGTTCCTGCCTCAAGGAGCTGAAAAATCCGTCTAAGGCGAACTTGGTTGCGGAATAGGGAGCAGTAAAAGGGCCAGCAATTTTACCTGGAGCAGGGACACAGTGCTGGGGCTCAGGTGCTGGGCAGGCACCAGGCTGCACAGCTCTCCCTTCCTCTTGCCCTGCCAGTAGCTACAGTGTTGGGATTGAGGGTGTTGGAATGAGCTGTCATGAATGCCTGAGAGACAAAACACACTCAGGAATGTTCAAAATGTAACATATGGGACAAAGGGCCTTCCAGAGCAGCTGATACTGCTTTTGTATCCCTGCAGAGATGCCCACGTATTGCAGATGTGTGTTCAGTATGTGGCCATGCCTGTG
>VYZP01078311.1:424045-502286 GCA_013400635.1 Hypocryptadius cinnamomeus | reverse complement strand
CCGGGCAGCGACGCCCGCGGCGAGCAGCCCAGTGAGCACGGCCGTCCCCGGTCCCCGGCCACCCCCGTCCCAGCCCGGGTGTCCCCTCGAGAGCCCAGCCGAAGCTCCCCGCGGCTCCTCACTGATGTCCCCCAGCACCGCGGCAGGTGCTCGCCCTGCTGCCGAGGGGCTTGTGCATCCCTCTTCATCTCCCTGGAGACTTCCTGCAGCGAGGACATCTTCTTGGATGCCTCTCCATCTACGGCCCTGCCCTGGGATGTCTGTTACGGTGGCCGGCTCCCCGAGTGGCCCTGGGGTGGCTTTGGCTACCAGCACACCCCTTCTGGGTGGACCCACCAGGGTCGTGTCCTGTAGCATCCTCCTGTCCTGGCTGAACACTGTCATATATTTCTAAATGATTTGGTTTATCCGTGTGTTGAAGATGGATGCATTGCAGCATAGCTTGACAATTGCATTCAGCAAAGTACATCAGCATTCAGGGGATTTATAATAACTGCTTGTTTTGTAATGTATTTTATTAACAGGGCAGAAATGTGTATATGTTGAGCCACCTAGGAGAGTTAAAGAAATACTGGAGGAGCACTTTCATTTACAGGAAGAAGAATGCAATGTTAATCATCCAGCTGCAGGTAATCCTCTTTATCAGCAAACGGCAGGTGTTTGTCAGGACAAGTGGTTGTTTTGCGGAACTGTGGCAAAATTACAGAACTTTTATGTAATATCGTGCAGAACATTTAGAAACACCAGAATTACATACAGTCTTTATGACTTTTTTATCTTTTTTTTTTCTTGGTCAGAAATTATGGGATCAGAGAGAACACAGTTAATTCCATATGATATATCAGTTTAATAAAACAGAAACAATTGCCAAGCAGTAGGGAGGTTTTGTTACCTTTTTCTTTGAAAGAAATGCTGTAGTTACTAGTACACTGTTTCTCTTGTGTAGGCTTGAGACCCATTTCTAAACTCACTCAAAATGAATTTAAAACAGTTGGATTCACAGACAAAAATGTACCTAAATTAGGTGACGTAATCAGTACCCAGCAGATGTAAAGACCATTTGAGCCTGTAATTCTTATTACTGCGATTAGGCTCTGTAGGGAATTACAGCACACACCTGCAAATGACTGACTTAGGTAGCCTCTGTGTGTAGTCAACAGAGGAAAAAGGCACTTTGGACATTCTTTTGACTTATCCTAGACACCTGTCATTGTGTGTGTCATGGTCTAAAAGTTCCTGTTCTTTTCCTCTTGACTGAAAAGGGATCCAGGACACAGAGCTGAGTTGCAGATGTTAACACTGGTCTGCTCAATTGCTCATGTGCCTAAAGTTACTAAGAGCTGAGCACAACTATCTACACAACTATTTCTGCATCCATCTGCCAATGGATCAAAATTGTCTGGAACATTTCAGTCTGGTTGAATAAATGGATGCTACCTTATATGTTCTCATGACTTTTGAGGAGTGTCCCAAAGAAATGTATATTACAAAGGCTTAAAGCACTAAAGATAACAGAGAAACACTACACAAATATTTGTTACAGGACTGTATAACAGGGATCTATAGCAAGCTCAGTACAGAAATGGTATGTACAGCATAATGTTATAGGCATAGCATAACAATGATGAATGATAAATAGGATAAATATAGATGCTGGTGTACAGATTATTCAGTGAGTACTGAATTCCTTTTTCAGCTGTTTGGACAATTAGAGATGCTTACTAAGTGGCCTGGGCTCTGATAGGCAACAGTTGTCAGGTTGGATGGTTACTGATTTACACAGTTTAGACTACCAAAGGGTATTGTTTAAAATAAATTAGATGGCTAGTAAATTGTAACCTTTCCACAAAATAAATTAGCTTTTAATTTTGTTCTGATGGTGATGGCTTTGGTTTTTTGTTTGTTTGGTTAGTTTTTGGGTTGGGTTGGGTTTTTTTTGGGGGTGGGGGGTGGGTGTTGTTGTTTTCTCCATTTTTATGAGGGCATTTGGTATTCCAGTATGATCAAAAAAGGATGCTGCCTGCATCAGTGGTATTACTGCTGTTTCTTATTTATTATAGACAAGCTATATCCTGCTTCAGTTGGGTGCCTGAGTAGTCCTAAGAGCTTCTATAAACAGTAGAGAGCGTTGTGCACCTTTAGCAATCTGAACTTCTCTCTGAAGATGTCAGTCTGTTTTCATTAACTATGGAAGAATATTATTGTGTAGTTTTATATTAATTCCAGAACAAGCTGAAGCAATCAGTTATAAAGCTATTATTTTGTCAAATTGTTAGCAGTGGCTCTGGAAGGAGTTTGGAATGTGAAGAACAATTTCTCCATTAGAAGCCTGAAACCAGTGTCACAGAACAGCAGCGATTTACTTTTACAGCCTCAATTCTACTCAAGACATGCAAAAATGAAAAGTAAGAGTCAATAATAAGAAACTTTTACAATAACACCTCATTTTTAAGTTGCAGGGCATCTTTCTGCAGAGCTAACCCATGTCTTCCTTTAGTAAGTAGGCAACAGACGTTGAAATCTTTGCAGAAGAAATGAGTTCAGGGCTGCCGTGTTGAGTCACCTTATTTCATATTCTGAAACCTTTTGTAAAGGCTCCACATCTATTCTGTGGAATAATCACTTGGTTCGTACTGGTAGATGGTGAGTGTTGGTTTCATGTTCATTATGAACCTTACTGTTCTTAGCATACAACCCTAAGAAATTCAATTGTTTGGAAAAGCACTTCTCCAGCACACCCTCTGAAAAGAGCTTGATCTAGGGATTCTTTCAGGCATTTTAGTGTCTGCCTGCGATGGTCAGCTGGTGCTCTGGGAAATGTGTTTCTTTCTTTATAGCCTGTAGAGTGTAGCTTTTGTGGAGCAGACCTGTTCTTTATAGATTTTAGCTTAGTGTGTGCCCACATTCTCTCCTAAGCTAACTCTCTTTAAACCCTAAGGAAGCAGAGTTTGTTTGCTTTTTAAGAGAAATATTTTTAATGTCATGAGCTTGCAGAATATATGAACTCAGCATATTTTGCCATTACATGAAGCTCATTCCCACATTCTTGGGGGATAGTGATTTAAAAATGCAGGTTTATAAATACATGACTAACACCCCTTTCTTCCTTCGTATCTTGATCTTGTGGGATCAGGAGATAGTGACATCTTAGTTACAAGAGCAGCGTGGATTAAGCTATTACTGGTATAAGAAGTGTTTAACCACTACAGCCTTCTGCCACACTTAGAGTTACTTTAGAGTAACTAAATTTTAATTATAGAGCAGACCTAACAACTACAGAATGACTCAGAGTTTTGAGATGTTGGCATAATTTTAAAGCTCATGTGCCTCAGACTTCTAGTGAAGGCAAGCAGAGTTTTCAAAGATCATAATCTTCTCAATTTCCTGCTCAGAACCATGAAGAAAGAAGAGCTTTAAAACAGAGCAGTTCATTCAGATTGATGTAGGTGCTGAAAATCTGTTGATTTTCCTTTGGGAATGTGAATGAGATTGCATTCTCAGGGATTGCTGCTGGAGACAAGTGGTGCCCTCCTCACTAGCTATGCTGCCTGTTTTGCAGTGGGCAGGCAGGCATCATGAGAGAAGAGGTGGCAGAAAAGATACATAATGGGAGAAAAACTGGGAGCAATCTAGCTTCAGCTCCTGTGTTCACCAACCCATCTCCATTCATGCACTCTTTTCTGTGTAAGGATCTGGGGAAGAAAGGAGAGACTCGTGGGGAGATGGAGTGGGTACAGGCTATAGAAATGGACAAAAGGGAAGAGATGATGAGAGAAGATGAGCCCACTGTGTTTAGTGCCAGAGGAGAGGAACCAGTGAAGGAAAAGGAAGAAGTGCTCATAGGGGGAAGGAAAGAGGAGACAAACAGAAGGTTAGAAATTCCTGAAGGAAACAGAAAAGAGGAGAATACAGTTCAGGAACACAGAGATAGAAACTGTAAAAAAATGAAGGGAAAATATGCAGGAGATATAAACAGAAGAGAGAAAAAGAAAAAATGTATTCATATTGCTGAATTTACTTAAGTAAATGCATTTTCCTTCTTCCTTTTACTGCCTTTCCCTAAAAGTGACCAGTGGTTTGGAGGGCTCACTATGTGGTGTCTCATCCATCCTTAGACCAGATGTTGTCTTTTTTACAGATTGCTGAATGTCAATGCTGTGAAAACCTGAGCCCGCTTTGATGTGTCAAATCAAACATCAGCATAACTAGCTGCCTTTGGAAATGTAGATGTTTGTTTATAGGATTTTTAATAAAGTTCTACTTGAATATGGAACAATTTCCTTTTTGTTGTTTATTCACATCCTCATACTACTTTTTAGTCTGAGGTTGTAAGTAGTCAAATCTGAACCATATTTCCACCAGTGATGAAAACGTCACAATCCAAAGATTACAAGATGCTCTTGCTGAAAAACGTGCAACTATGAAAGCACGTTCTCATAGTTTCTTCTTTTGCAAAGTGATTCTAAGTTCCAGCACACGGTTTTAATGTAATTGATGAATGCCCATAATGCTTTAGGCTGCGTTCATCCATTAAATGGAGCATTTTGAAGGTGTTGCAGTAAGGTAGAAAAATTGTAAAAGAAAGGCCTCATAAAATCAGGCCTGCTCTCTTAGATCAGTGGCTAGCCTGTCATTTCTTCCAAATGAAGCCAGCACTTTGCAAGTTCCCATGTGAAAACAATCCTGGTGTGAACAGTTTGTTAACATAACTATTAACATAACAAATCTATTCCTAGGTGAAAAACAACTAGCACCTGCATAAACATTAAATCTATCCCATGAGAATCACTGAAGAAAATATGTAAACAATTTAAGAGTAGAGAGATTTGAAGGACAAGAAAAATACCCTTTACTAACAACAGAGTAATTGGCAAGAAAGCTACTAACCAATTGGAATCACACACGAGGTCTGTAAAACTGTGTAAAAAAGGAGTAGAGGGAGCAATAAAAAAAAGCCTTTGATACATTGCTCAATGTGTCATTTCTGTCCCTCTCTACAACAACAAGAAGGCAAGAGTTTGTGATTCAATATCTAGCCTGATTTTATGAAAGTTTAACATAAATAAGTCTCTCTCCATGTAAGAGCTATCATAGTATCGAAGAGCCACAGAGACAGCATGGAACATGAAATAACTTAGCGCTCTTAACTCTTAAACCATTATTACAGTGAGGTAACACCAAATGAATATTAGAACACCAAATGAATATTATCATGCCACTTACGAAACAAATCTAGATCCTTCGTACTGTATAAAACCAGAAAAGATATGGAGTCCTCCAGAGGCTGTTTCACCATGGACTTCTGTGTGCTACAGGGGCACAGCTGACTCACCATGGTCTTCCCCACGAGCTGCTCTGGCTCCAGGAGCACCTCCTGTCCCTCCTTCTCCACTGACCTTGGAGTCTACAGGGCTGTTCTTCTCACACATTCTTACTCCTCTCTTCTCTGGCTGCAATTGCTTCGGTGCAGTGCCTTTTTCCTTCTTTAATTTGTTATCCCAGAGGCACTACCACCATTGCTCATGGGCTCAGCCCTGGTTAGCAGCAGCTCTGTCTTGGAGCCAGCTGGTATTGGCTCTGTTGGACACAGGGGAAGCTTCTAAAACTTCTCACAGAAGTCACTCCTGTAGTCACCCCCTGGTACCAAAACCTTGCCTAAGAGGTGGAGATGGGATTTGTTTCTGGGCCTCTCAGTTCCTCTGGAAGTACCTATAACACACTGAATATTTTTCAAAAGGAAGTCTCAGTGACAACTTTGTGAAACTGGACTTTGACTTCCTTTGTCTTTTTTCTACAATTATCTGTGAATTAAACCAGATGTTTGTTCTTTGATTTTCTGGATCTCTGCTCTGACATTAGAAGTTTGATTTTATTTTTGTATCAGTGAGAAGGGAAAAAGAGAAAAACCAAAACCAAAACAGCCCCTCAGCAGGCTTCAAGCCAACTTTTCAGTGTTTCCATTTGACTCCTAAATGAAAAAGGTTATTGTACCGAATATTGTACCTGAGGCACTAGAGGGGTAGCTCCTTTTGAAAATACTTTTCTCACTTTTTAGATGCAAATTTGATCATGAATCACATAATGTTTGAAAAGCACTGGATTTTCAGACAGAGACTTCGATTAGTCTTGTTGTATCTTGCTTCTGCTTTGTTTCATTTTTACCCTACTCTCCTCTCCTTGTTTTCCCATTCTGTTTCATAATCTTGTTTTAAAATTTTCCAAATGAGAAGACTTTCTGGCTCTATCCTGGATTCCTGCACTGACTCAGTTTTGGTGCAGCATTTGGTGCTCATTTTCTGCCTCTTCCTTTTTGTGTGACCTACAGCAGAGAAATCCCTGTTAGATCTTTTCTACGGAATATATTACCTCACTGTGGTAATTCTTACCTAGTCTGATATATTCATGTTTGTGGCCTTTTTATGTGTCTCCTCTTTTATTTGAATAAAACAGAGCAATTTGTTTAATATTGCATAATAATTATGTTATTAATATTACTGTGATTTATAATATATTTATAATATTTCATTCAATAGGGTGTTGGGTAATTTAAATTACTGTGCTCATGTTTTATCATAGTGACTTTTTACCGTCTAACTGTTCGGCTCTCCTTTTCTCTTTTTTAATTTTATTATTTCATTGCCAAACTCGACTCTACTGTTTTGAAAGACAATTGCTATCATTGCTTATATCATTACATCATTGCCTGTATTAGTACCAGTGATTAAACACTTATATTTTTCCAAGGCTACATCTACATTATTAAGTAATGAAGCACAACAGGAGAGGGTCAAGTTATTAAAGCAGTTGGTATTGAGAGCCCTATAACTAGATTATGTGTGGTTTAGAAGATTTACTTCAAATTAGGGCTAGTTTTTTCTCCAGGACTGAGATATGACCCCAACCCCCAATGTTCAAAGATGTCCACAGAGAAGTTTTGTCACAAATCCTTGTTTTGGGAGATGTTCACTGGGTAAAATGAGAGCATCAGTGCTGGCTGCATATCACTGTGTCTTGCCACTGTGGCTGCATAAGATGAAGTCCAGTGCTCCAGAAAACCCAAGGAAGATTGAAATTATTGATAACTGCTTACAAGTACCCAGACAGTCAAATTCTGGCTTGCTGGTACCCACATGTGTGTCAAAGTGTCTGAGGATCGTGTGGGACTGCTAGGAAAATTTTCTGCTCTGATCTCTGCTCTGGTCTACACTGGTGAACAACAAAGCTGTGTGCTTCAATGGAAGACTGAAGAGTGTCCTGGACAGGATCTTTTGTTCACAGTGTGCACAGCACATCTGTTCATGCCTGTGCCTTGACCTGGAAATATCAACTTCACATGGTTTTAATCCAGCATTGCTCACAGTCACAAGTGAAACGGTAGCCAGGCAGAATATTTTAACACTGCCTTTGCTGCATATGCAGAAACATGAGTCTGTCTGTCCAGAAACTGTTCAGGCATCAACTTTCATTTGGATCTTCTCATCATATTTCCAAATTTTAAACTTCCAAGCAGAAAGATCCTAATCCTACATATGAAACACTAGGTAATCAAATTTCAGGCATTTAAACTTCACGCTGAAATACAAAGTGTATCATTTATACAGAACAAAACTTTTACCACGCCTTTTCATAGAGAATTTAGGTTCTTGGCAAAACTTGCATTGAAACCATGGGGACTATTTATGAAGAGACTGCAACATCATTCTTAGTGTCATTTTGGTACCAGACAGCATCCTCCTACACTTTGAAGCTGATCACATTTTCTTATGATGAAAAACTCCACAAGGTTTCCCCGCCTGACAGAATGTCTGGGTTGATAGCTGTGGCTGAAAACACAACCATGTCTTACAGTACCTTTTAAACTGTCTTTGTAAAACAGTTGACAAATAGCTTCAAACATTTTTCTAGGCTTAAATATTTCTGAAGTGCAACAAAACAGAGTGAGTCAGAGTAGAGGAGGAAGCCAGTTGGGAAGTTCCAGGCAAAAATATTTACTGCTGTTAGTGATGGCATATATTCAACCTTCAAATAAGCAAAATATTTTTTATTTTGCAACAGCTTCATTACTAACACACAGTATATTATTTTAAATTCTTGAGTATCAGCAACATGAGAACTTGCTGTGATTTCCACGGAGCAGTTAAAGCACTCCCAAGCTGCATATACAGTGCCAAGAAGCCTGGGTGGTCCTCAGTCCACAGGGCTATCTCCTGGACTGGTTTATCTCCACAGCAGACAAAATCAGATGTGTTCCCTGTGGGAGGTCTTTAGGAATCTGGCAACACTACTCAGCCTTCATTATGTTGTATTTGTGATGTCCATGGAGTTTTTCCTGAGTCAGAGTGAACAAAACTGCTTGACAAAACCCTGCCAGCACAAAGAAGCTGATGTGATTGTGTCATGGATGTGCTGTGTATCATGGCAGAAATGAGGCAAACTGAAATTGTCATGGGTTACTGCCAGGCTGGTGTTTATTTCTCTTGACAAGAAATGAGACATTAAAAACCTCTGACCTACACATAGACTAAGGACACCTGACTTCCAGCCTTTGTCCTGACAGTGAGGTCACTCCCTCTATCCCTCACTCTACAGCAACACATCCCATCTGGCTCTTAAATTTACTACACCAAGATTTCTAGGAATCTGCTGGACTTCTGGATGAAGGCACAACTATCATTACTTTCAGCAGTGACTATAATGAATATCAAATTAAAATGTATTTCTGCTGTTTCCCATACTGGGAGGGTTTGAAGACAGCAGCAACAAAACAGTTGGATCTGTGATTTGTAAAAATTCTTAAATATATCTCAAATATACATTTCATCTTGCTCTAGATATAAATTCTATAAAGATTTTTGAACTGTGGACTACATACAACATATAAATGCAAACACATATGTAGCTTCCACAGCAGCAGGTGTAACAGGAAAATTAATTTAAGGTGACAATATTACTCATAGAAATGCTTTAGGCTACTGTTGTCTCATCTTGAAACGATTAAATTCTTATTTGCCATAATAAACCAAATATTATTACAGTTCTGAATACCTGTGTTGTATATACAACCACAACTAACTGTGGATTTCAGTAATAGCTTTTTTTTCAAGATGCAGAGAGATGTAGAGCTTTAGCTGATTTTGTGTTGAGGAATACAGAAAGCTATGTTTTGATTTCATGGTAAATAATTCAACAGATTTGTCTCAGTATAACAATCGTCTTAATATGCATGCCACTGAAGCACAGATGAAAGTCACACTGAAGTTTCACTATGAGACTGCAAAAAATCAAAAGTAACTAGGCAACTCTTGCTATGAATCCTCCCTCACAAGGGATTTTTTTGTTTTTGTTTTTTTGGTCTTTCAAATTTGTCACTATTTGGCTTATAAAGACTTCCATGTTACATTGTCCTGAAACATTTCATAAATGCTGAATTAAGGCCAACATTTTTGTTGACTTACCATAGGCAGGATTAGGCCTTGCATCATCAATGTAACTGGTCAGGCTTTGAATTTGGAATGCTTAGCAGCGAATGCTTAGCAGCAATGGAAATGAAAGCATGACTAGATAAAGACTCCTCCAAAGTCACGTATCAATGCTGAAAGCTCCTGAAGGAAAATAAGAACCATCATTGCAGTTGATATGATCAAATTTATTGAGTGAATCAGAATTCCA
Organism: Hypocryptadius cinnamomeus; assembly: GCA_013400635.1. Classification (NCBI taxonomy): domain Eukaryota; kingdom Metazoa; phylum Chordata; class Aves; order Passeriformes; family Zosteropidae; genus Hypocryptadius; species Hypocryptadius cinnamomeus. The sequence goes on along the minus strand of VYZP01078311.1, from coordinate 492,617 downwards.
CAGAAGGCAATTGAGATCTCCCACTCACTTTCACAAGTCTCAGATTTCTCATATTATCGGAAAAATGTTTGAATAAACAAAATAACTAACAGTTGTGGGTTTGGACCATTTTGAATCCTTGATTAATGCAGACTAGGGATTGTGTTCATTTTGTGTAGTGTTCATTGTATCAGGTGGGCTCTGGATTGAATCTACATACAGTTTAAGGCTTCACAGGATTTTACCCTTCCTTAGCATTGTATTTCTGTATTTTTTTTCAGTTTTCTACTGTAGCAAAATAACTTCCCCATTTCCCATTTTGTGACTAAACCCAGTTATTTATCAAGACAGGCACTAGTGCCGGCAATGATTCACCTCATCCACTAGGGTGAACTAGTGATCACTGGAAATCCCTTCCAGCCAACTCTGTATGTTGAAGCAGGCTGCCAGATACCAACTCCAACCACAGCTGTTGGCATTTCTTATATTTTATGAGTGTTTGCAGCATGGACTATGGAAGTACTATGTACACAGTATGGAACAACCATGTACAATAGGTTTATGGGTGTACATGACTTAGGTTCTAACCTAACACCACCCTCACACACAACTGTGCTCTATTTTTTTGAGACCTGAATCACTTTTCTTACTTCTTGACTTACTAGAGTTAAGTCACAGGGCCTCAACGTATGTGTTATGTAAAATCTGAAATCCAAACAGTCAGTGAAAATTTATGCCTGGTGTAACTCTGCTGCCTTCAGCAGATATATATGAGAGGACCTTGGATTGACAGCTGTTGGATATGAGTGTGTGCAATGTCAGAGCCGGAAACTTGCTCAGTTCTGTACAAACACTGTCTGAACTGTGTGAGTGAACAACCTTGCACTTCACTGAAGCAAATTGCTTAGGAAAAAAGTTTCGAGCCTATGTGACTTTTTCACAGCACCTCTGTGAAGCAGAGCTGGAAGAAGTAATTTTCTGGTAATCATGACGTTTTGTAGTTTTTAAATAACTGTGAAGTAAACATGTATGATTTTAAGAAAGCTGTAAAGGAGCAAAAAGAACCCTCTTTTAAAATTTATTTTCTTTTCATTTTCCAAATTGTTACTCCTCCTAGAGGTGCTTGAAACTGATTGAATTTGACAGGAATTCAAAGCTATTGTTGCAGCTGTTACTCTTTTTTAAAATTTTTTTTTTCTTTTTTTTTCCTAAATAAGTGACTTATTCAAACTTGCTCTCAGCCTCACTCTCTAAATTACATCTGTTTAAAAAAAAATCCCCTGCATCTTCCAAAGTACTTTCCTGTGAGGCCACAGGACACAGCACGTAAATCATAGCTCAGCTGGTGTGGGAATACCCTTTTGCCAGAGTTTAAAACCTCTGGGTGTTTCAGGTGTGGACTGGAAGAAATAAATGAGAATGCACATGGGAAGCAGCAGAGCACTCCTGCTTTCTCATGGGCAATAGGGCAGGGGAGACCTGAGACTGTGCCTGCCTTTGTGATGTGAATGGGCAGGGCTCTCCTCCTCCTGTGGCCCTCTGCCCTGTGCTCCTACATGCGCTCATGTACGGGGTTTGTGTGGCAAGGTTCTGGTGGTGATGGGGTGACAGGGGTGGCTTCTCTGAGAAGGCACTAGAAACTTCCCCCCATGTCTAGTGGAGCCAATTCCAGCCAGCTCCAAGACAGACCCACAGCTGGCCACAGCTGACCCCATCAGTGACAGCAATAGCTCCTTTGGGATAATGTATCTAAGAAGGAAAGAAGTTACTGCACAGAAGCAATCACATCCAGGGAAGAGAGGAGTGAAAATATGTGAGAGAAGACACCAAAGTCAGTGCAGGAGAAAGGGATGGAGGTGTTGCAGGGGCTGGAGCAGAGATTCCCCTGCAGCCCGTGGTCCATGGTGAAGCAGGACGTTCCTGGATGGAGGACCTCATGCCAGAGCAGGTGGATGCCCATAGGACACTCTGCTGCTGAGCAGGTTCCTGGCGGGATCTGTGACCCTGTGGAGAAAGGAAGCCCACATTAAGGCAGGTTTGCTGGCAGGACTTGTGACCCCATGAGGGAGCCACACTGGAGCAGCCTGTTCCTGAAGGACAGCATCCTGTGGAAGGGATCCACACTGGAGCAGTTCATGAAGAACAGCAGGTCCTGAGAAGGACTCACGGTGGAGAAGTCCAAAGGAGTGTCTCCTTTAGTGTGTGGAAGGACCCACACTGGAGGAGGGGAAGGGTGTGAGGAATCCTTCCCCTGAGGAAGAAGGAGCAGCAGAGACACCATGTGTTGAACTGACCACAGCCTCCATTCCCCATCCTCCTGCGCCGCTCTTGGGGAGGAGGCAGAGAAATTGCGAGCGACATTGAGCCCAGGAAGAAGGGAGGAGTGGGGAGAAGGTGTCTTTCAGTTTTGGTTTAATTTCCCATTACCCTAGTCTGATTTGACTTCCAAGAAATTAAGTTAATTTCCCCAAATCGGTTTTGTTTTGCCAGTGACTGTAACTGCTGAGTGATCTCTCCCCGTCCTTAGGTGGACCAGAGAGCCTTTCGTTGTATTTTCTCTCCTCTGCCTTGCTGATGAAGGCAGAGACAAAGAGGCTGTGATTAACAACCAGAGGTGCCAGGGTGCGGATACCCTGAGACCCCTTGTGAGCGTCCCTACAACCTTTCCCGTGCGTGATGGGGCCTGAGCTCTCACCGGGGATCCCTCCTGAGTGCGGAGACACAAATTCCCTCTGCGGCCCCGAGTCGGGCATGAGCAACCGAGCGGCCCGGGGCCGCAGCTCCCCGGCTGCCGCGGCGGCGCTGCCGCACAGGGCAGGCGGCGAGGCCGCGACACCGCGCCAGGATCCCGAGCACCGCTCTCCCCGAAGGCGCAGCGGCAGCGGCTANGCCGGCCTGGACGGACGGCGAGGCGGTGACCGTGCTGCTGTGGTGGGAGCCCTTCGGCCGCCCGCGGCGCTTGCCCGACTGCCGGCGGCGCTACAACATCAGCGGCTGCCGCCTCAGCGCCGACCGCGGCCGGTTCGGCGAGGCGCAGGCGGTGCTGTTCCACCACCGCGACCTGGCGCGGCACGGCGCCGAGGGGCTGCCCCGAGGGTCCCCGCCGCGGCCCCCGCGCCAGCGCTGGGTGTGGATGAACTTCGAGTCGCCGTCGCACTCGCCCGGCCTGCGGGGGCTCGCCGGGGTCTTCAACTGGACCATGTCCTACCGCCGCGACTCCGACGTGTTCGTTCCCTACGGGTACCTCTACGTGCCGCCGGCGCCCCGGCCCTTCGTGCTGCCCCGCAAGACGCGGCTGGTGGCCTGGGTCATCAGCAACTGGAACGAGGAGCACGCCCGGGTGCGCTACTACCGCCAGCTGAAGGAGCACCTGCCCATCGACGTGTACGGGGCGCAGGGGATGGCGCTGGCCGAGGGCGGCCTGCTGGAGACCGTCTCAGCCTACAAGTTCTACCTGGCCTTCGAGAACTCCCAGCACACCGACTACATCACCGAAAAGCTCTGGAGAAACGCTTTCTCCGCCAGCGCCGTGCCCGTCGTCCTCGGACCCCGCAGGGCCAACTACGAGCGCTTCATCCCGCCCGATTCCTTCATCCACGTTGACGACTTCCCCAGCCCCCGGCTGCTGGCCACCTACCTGAAATTCCTCGATAAAAACAAACCCAACTACAGGCGCTACTTTGCCTGGAGGAAGAAGTACGAAGTCCACGTCACCTCCTTCTGGGATGAGCATTTCTGCAAGGTCTGCGAGGCTGTTAGGACAGCTGGGAATCAAATCAAGACTGTTCAAAATCTGGCCAGCTGGTTTGAAAGCTGATGTTCCTGGCGGGTGAGGCTCGCCTGGACAGCCTGGGCCAAGCGTCAAGGTGGCAGTAAGGATGGGTCTCACGGAGATCATTAGCCCAGGTAGTCGGCATTAGCCACAGGAGAGACTGACATCAGTTGGAGAAGCATACAGGTACAGGAAAACAAGCTGTGAAAAGCCTACAAAAGGAAGATTTTTATTAAAGAGAAAATTATGAAGGTGCAAAGAGGCATTATGCCAGATGATTCCTAAAGAGCAAAGTTAAATTTCCAGAAGTTGTACAGTTACAGAACTTTTAAATTTCTGCACAGCTCAACATAAATATCCGATGCCAAATTCCTCAGCTGTACAGCTGAAACCGATTTTGGCGGCTATGACAACTTCCTGCACTGTGAAACTTTCCTCTGCTCACAGAAGAGACGTGATCAGTGCTGGTTTTCTGTAATACTAAGACAAAAATGAATGTTTTAAATGGTTTTTTATGTGTGTGAAAGCTGTTTACAGAGAAATTCTGAGCCGCAAGTGTTGAATGTAAGAATCTTATATGGTACAGTAGCACCTTTTAGCAATGCTTGAAATTGCAGCAGCCAGTTAATAATGCTTTGAACCAAATAATTGTTCTGTTTAGGAAAAAGTGTATGGAGGGGATTTGATCTGAGTGGACAAACAGCTGAGGTGATGTAAAGTATTTCTCCCACTACCTGCTGAAACCATAGGCATGTTTATCCTGTATGGGAGTAGAGTAGAACTTTAAGTACAGGAAAACACAGACTGTAGGGAAGAAAGTTGGAACACTTCCATCCTTCCTTTATTCAGGAATTAGAAAATGTTTACAGGTATCTGCATGTTTTTCTCTGCAAAATTATTGTCATGCAGGAAAATGCAGGGAAAGGCTCAGAATGACAGGGGGTTTATTACTGTATTGAATATATATACAGAAAGGCTAACTTTCTTCTCAAGTATCAGTAGACAGTGCTGTTGTGTCGCAGCTCTTTTGGTTTTTGGCCTGCATTTTTAAAAATTCTGCTGGGGAACAGACTAGTGAAAATGTTGTTTTGTTGTTTTAAAAAGAATAATTACCAAAAAAATCCTCAAACTCCCAAATCAATTCCATTCAGAAAGAAAATTACTGTAGAGAATAAGATCTACATTGTTGGTAAAATACAGATTGTATGAGGAAATAATATAAAAAGGGAAGGATTTACTATTTTCTCTCCTTTTGGTTTTGAGGTCTTTTTGTGGCTCAGTTTTTTAATCAATAAATAGGTTCTTAAGGTAGAACTCCCTTCGCTCAGTGCCTGTCAGGAACATTTACAGTAGTCATTCCCTTTTAGACTCCCACTTTTTGCTGGAGCCATCCTAGTAGTGGATGTGTGGTTACTTTTTGGTTACATGTAATCTTGCTTAGCCAAAGCCAGAAAGAAGCTTCAGTTACAATTACACATCCTTGCCAAGCTCAGCCTCCCTGTCTTTTGCAGCTGTGAAGTTTGGTGGCAAAAAAAAAATGGCAACCTACGAGAGACTTGCCCATGTAAATAAGGTATTCGTTCTGCTGCTTTTAAATCCATGGAGTTACTCAGAGACTTCATTCACAATAAAATCATGGGCACAGAACAGGTGGGAAAAGAAGAAAGTCAGTTGCAAATAAAAGATGGGCATCAGAACAGGCAGCCTTGCTGGCATTTGTGAGTCATATTTAGGTTAGGAAAGGATTAGATTTGGTTTAAGCAGTATGGGATGTTGGATGAGTGCTTTTAAGATGTATGAGCTGGCAGTCTACTGTAATTTATTTCTAGTTAGAGGTTCCCCATGATTAGGTAAGCATGGGGCCAAGGATTATTGGGAAAAAACTAATAATAATGAAGTTCATTAATAGTTTGCACAGTTTTACCAGTTCAGATCTTGCAGGATTCTCCAATTATTCCCTTCTGCTTTTATGCAAGGAAGGTTGGCTGAAAGTACTTGATGAACCTTTTTGTTGTCAGTGCCAGAGTTGCTGTAGAATATTTATTGGGGATGGAGTGAAAAAAATAATCTATGCAATGTGGGATATAGTAGGGATGATTCCTAATGCTGCACTTTCACTCCAAGAGGTATAAAGTGATTGTTTAAAGTAGAAGAGTGTTCTACATAGCATGGTCATCTGTTTCTCTCATAATACTGGGTTTGATATTTTTAAAACTCCAATATAGGTATAGTATTAAGAGTAATACCCAAGTGTCAGGATGATAGGTTCCCTCTTTTCCTTTGAAAAGGTAGAGTATTTTTTTTCCTTTGGTAGAGTATTTTTTTTTCTATTGAGTTTTTATCGGAGTTTGCAGAACTGTATACAAAGACCCAATCTTAAAAGTAATGAAATAATATTTAGGATTGCACTACTTTTTATCAGTTTGCTGAAGTCAGTGCATTTTTTTAAGTCCTCCTAATTTTTTTAGCATTTTGTGAAAGTTTCCAGGCACACAGTTCTTCTGTGCAATCATTAGTAATGCCACATGCAGAAGATCAGGCTGCAGGAGCATGGGAATTTCCAGAGATTGCGAACGTTAATTTTCTTCTCAGCCTCTCCAAAAAAAAGAGTTGAAATCTTTGAGGGAATATTTTTGCAAAATTCAGAAAAAAGCTACAAAGCAATTAAAGCATCATTTGGGTGAAGTGGTCAGAATTGCACAGTATTTTTAAATTGTGCATTGAGGATTTTCAAGATCTGTATGGTGAAAACTGCAGATTTGTGGTAATTATTGCAGAGCACTTGCATTGGAAGAAGAGAAGTCTTTTCTAATTTCATTATTCTTACATGGTTGTTGCAAATTTGTGGCTTTCCATTTGGGAGGAAAGTCATCCCAGGCCTATACTGCTGAAGTCAGTGTTACAGAATTTCTATAGATCTCTGGTTTTTGGTCATCCACACCATGAGCTAATAGTGTGCTGTTATAGGCAAAGGACTGGCTTTTGTAATGCACTTTGTAGAGCTCTGGTTCAATGGTAAATATAAAGTTTGCCTGAACGAACTGGTTTGTACATTGGGTACCAAGGCATTGCAGATGATGTATACAATCCAGTTGTAAAAATTAGGGAAAGCTGTTTCCTATTTTTAGTAGAAAAATTTCCTTGAATACATTTTAGAAAAGTTTTTATTCCATGCCTTAAAATATTGGGGTGGAGGGAGAGAAAGGAAGATCATTGTCTTCTGGGTTTTATAAGAAGAAGAATTACCATTACTTTTTGGTTATGATGTAAATGGGATAGAGAATTATGTGATCCCTCAAACTGTATATTGTATCTCAGGGAATTTTATACTGTAAGGTGTCTTGATCTTCATAGAATGAAGTAAATTTATATTAATTATATATATTGACACTCAATAAAATTAAAGGAAGTAGTGCAAAATGACCCTATTTTTATTCCGTTGTCTGTGTTATGAAGGCTGATAAAAACTGCTTTTTAAAGAGAATGAATGTCTTTTCATGGTTGTTTAATAAATAGAAGTGGCTGATTGTTCTCAGAGTAGTCAGACTATCTGAGGTTAGCCATGAAACCTGGTTGTGCCAGGAGAAAAATATTTTCATAGGAGAGGCTGTGCTAAGTTATTTTCTATATGAAAAGGTGCATTTATTGAAGTTGGGTGTTGGAAAAATGTAATTTCAAACAAAATCAAAAAACAAACTTTCTCTTGACCTACAGAGAATTTGAATGTGGTTGGATTCTTTTTGCCCCCCTTAAATTTCAAAATGAGACTATGTTTATTTTGGTATTCAGCATGTAGTGCTTTATCTTCCTTTTACAGCTTTTTTTCACAGTTGTTCATGGTTGTTTTCAACTGAGCAACAAAAGACCAAGAGCTGAAAGCTGTTTTCCCTAAGCTTGTGTTAACACTGATTGCTGCACAAGTGATGGCTTACCTCTCTCTTTACTCATCTTCTGTACAGCTTAGTGCACAGTATTGAGAAAGCATTTCTGAAAATTCCTGCCCAGCCTGGAAGGGGCATGGCTACAGACCTTGCTTTTCCTTGTATCATTATCACATTTAACTTTTCTAAGTAGAGCTTAAGCTGACTGCTTGCTTACTCCTGCCTGAGGGGGGAAACAGTTTTTTAGCTCATTTTCCAGATGGCACTGAACACTGGGTTTGGGAAACTGGTTAAATATTTTTCTGACAAATATTAGGTACCCTTTGTTCAAGCTTGTTTGGTGAGTGTGTGAGTGAGTGAGTTATGCCTGATTAAACTCACACAGCTCTCTATCCAACAGTCATATTAAATGGTGTTTCTTTTAAGAGAGTAAATAACCTTTTGTAGGGTGCATAGACCCGACTCAATCTAAAATCTGTTGACGAGAACAGTGACTTAATGTGGATTTAAGTGGTGTTTAACTAAAGATAACTCAGGATCCAAGTATAACAGCCTGGTTTTAATCAGGAAAAAAAAGTCATTATTTGAATAACTTGCCTTAACCAGCTTGGTTTATGTAACCAACTCAGTTTAACAATTTGCATAATTATGTCTTTTCTTTTGTGTGGTCATTTAAAAAACAGTACCTCAGGCCAGAATTTCTATGTCTTCTTTGCATTCTGAAGATTATTTTTTTTTTAATGGTCTTGAGCTAAATACTTAAGCTTAATTTTCACACAATGGCAGCTGTTCCTGAGAGTCTCGCCCTGAAATTATCTGAGATAAAAAAGTTGAACCTGTTTTTCAGGAGTGCTTTGAGAGCTGCAGGGATTTTTCACTGCTGGCACTACAGGTGCTCAATGTGTTCAGGAAGGATCGAGAAGCTATGACCCCCTTTTAATTGAAAAATTTTCTCTAAAGGAGTACATACTTTTCTGAATTCCTTCCATGATTTTAGGTCCTTATAATTGCATGGGTTTAATTTTTGCAACGGATTTAAAACTGGACTTTATTTCAGGAATACTCAATGTTTTAATAATATTCTTTTAATAACTATGAAAAATGGTCCCAAATTGGAACTTGAATTTTTCTTTATTTATCAAATCATCTTTTGAAGTTAATCAACCCATAGGTTGGCTGTATGCATTATGGAAGAAAATTCTGCATCTGCATCCTTGAATTTGCCATTGATGTAAAAGGCGCTGTAGATATTTTGGGTTATGAGAAGCTCATAAAACAGGAAAACAGAGCATTAGGAATGCACAAGCTGTGGCCTACTATGGCTCTGAGATCCTGATCACATGAATGCTTATGACTGGAAATTGGCCATCTTGCTTTTAAGCAGAAGGCAGAAAGATGATTGCAAATAAAAAGCATAGATTATCAGATTGTGAATATATTTTGGTGCATTTGTAATGCTGCCAAATAACTTTGTGTAGTACAAACATGATATTTGAAGCAAGCACAACATGACTTCATGAAATACAGCAAAATAATTGTCCTAAAGACATAGTTAGATTCAAAATGGAAAAGCGATACTGAAAAAAATAAAAAGGCATGCAATTGTGGGAAAGCATGGGTAGACATTTTAAATTGTTAAGTGGGAACAAACAGAGAATGTCATTGGAACTGCTGACTCTAGCCCAAATTGAAACCAGAAAACATAGGTTCAGAATCATGCTGGTACTCATGCTTCCATCTACTTCTGAGTAGGAATGGCCTCCTGAAGGTAAGGCAGAGCTCTGGAAATTTTTATTCCCCTTCCAGTCCCAAGTGTATGTCTTGCTTGCCTTATTGTTAGTTTCCCTTCTCTGTCATCCACATGTCTTCTCAAATGTGCACAGACCTGAAGAAGTCTTCTTTAATGTCTTATTACTTTAGAGAAGGAGAGCTGAGAGGAGATGAGATAAGTTAATACATGGATGGTTGCTGGAAATTTTGGTTGTATTTTGCAAGAGTTCTGGGGTAAGATCAAGTAAGCAATACAAGCTGAATACAAAACAGACAATCATGTTTTAGGGCAGCATCTTGTTGGAGACCCCAGCCTGGTCTGAAACATCTCATCAGGTTTTAAGGCTGAGACTTTATGCTGTGAGTTTTCTATTTAGTGGTGAAGATTATTATATCATGTATCCCCAAATAGTCCCACTGATGTGTTAGCTCAGAATCAAAGAATCATAAGATGGACTATGAACAAAGACAGTAAGTCTGTGCTGTGAAAAAATTTGTCAGGTTAATTAGAGCAGAATTTGTCCTGAGATCAGGCTCTGATAAAGCATATTAATGAGAATCCTTAATGAAAAAAAAACAGGTTCACCACACTGTTATGGTGTCTGTGGTGAAGAATGTTTTCTGTGCTGTCTTTACAGTTGGGTCATTTTTGTTGCTACTACTGAGGTATTTATTAAAGTGAGGATCAATCCATAGTAGTTGCTGGTTTTAGTAAAGAATTTTTTATGGGACAGCTGATACAGAGGAGATGAAATCTGGTTTCCTGCTCAGAGTCAAGGAGAGAGGCATTCTGGAGCAGCCCAAAAGCACCATCACTGCAGGTAGTATGAGTGAGTGGGCTTGACTCCATGTGGGAGATGGAGAAGATAAAGAAATGTCACCAAAGTAGTGGGTTTTTTTAAAGTTACTGAAGTACTTTGAACCCCATTGCCTAAAGCATTTGAGAAATGCAAGGCACTTCAAAACAGAACACAAAAGGAGACTCTTTTGGTCACAGGCATGGACTTTGCCATAGTCTAAAAATGTTCCCATGGCTAAAAGCTGCAGAAACAAGCCAGAAAGGCCCCATAAGCTTTTTCCCAGGTAAGCAGCCAGAAGAGAGCAGAAGAAGAAAGCAAGGACATCCTGAAGGCTGTAAAAGAAATGTGTTAGTTGAAAAGTTTGCAGCAGTCTCACTGGCAGCCCCAGTGACCTGACCAGGACAGGGGCTAAGGGAGGGTGTCTCTTGGATTTCACATCTGGGAATAATTTTACCCTGAGCATAGAAGCAAGATACATGATCCTTCCAGCTGGTTTGAGTATCATCAATAGGGCACTGAGGAACAAGTTAAGGTATATCTCCAGGGTTTCAGAGGAAAGATGAATCTCACTCTTTCTCTTGTAGGTGTATGAGGCAGAGCCATAAGCTGCATTCCTTGCACTGGTTAATGACTTGTGACATACTGTGGGAAAAATATTTTTCTGAACATTGCCTTAAGGGCAGAAGTGGTTTTAGCCAACCTGTTTTTAAAACCAATGGTCTTAGAACTTGACAAGCTCTCACAACTGTCCAAACTCTCCAGGTGGCCAAGCTATGGACTCTTTAAACAGTGTCTGCTGGCTGTGGGACAGCTACGCATGCTATTTAGGCATCTGAGTAGGCTTTTGCAGTGTAAAATGCCCAATTTCTTCCTTTTGCTCTAATGGTTGACGTGTCTACCTGTCACATTTCTGCTATGGATCAATCTCCACATCTTGCTCTCATTTTCCCCTCAATGGACTGCTGGCCAGCTCAGCTGCTTGGGCAGGTTAACCTGGACTGGTGGGTTTTGATACTTAACAGAAAAGTAGCATCATGAAACAAAAGGTATGTGTGTGGTTTTCTCTTTTGCTGGCCTTTTGGGATTGTGGGTAGTCAGGCTGGGTTGGGCAGACAAGAAAAGTGAGATGTAGAACTGAATGATGTATCTTCTTGCTTTACCTAAAGCTAATTATACCCAAAGAATGTAAGAGCTTCTAGAAGATAAGTGTCTCTAAAAGCCACATTGAAGAAATTCTCTCCATTTCTCCTGTAATGTTTCCCATGACAGTGGTAGAAATGGGGATAGAGAAATCTCCATTTCAAATTTTCTGAGCAGCTGCTTCTCTGCAAATTCAAATTTGATCCTTGATGGCCTCAGAGCACTCCCTCGTCTTGTGCAATGGCTTGTTCACCTGCTTGATCCTGCTGAAGTGCAAGGGGATCTGGACTGTTTTAACCTGCCCTTGAAGCCATCTGCTTTCCTCTGGCAGATGTGTAGGGCATAGAGGGGACAGTGAGCTCTGTGTGTGAGTGCTGGCATCCCATGCTCATATCTACCTAGGGGATCCAGAGACAGACCTGACCATACTGTTCAGCTCCTCCCACATCTCCCTGTGCCCCTGCCTCTTGTAAATTGTCTTAATACTGAGCAGTGTTACTTGCAGGCTATGCTGGCTCTGCACAGAAAAGCCATGAGACAACAGCAGATCATATCTTGCCCCCACATCCTCAATATACAAGCCAAACCCACAAAGTAGCCGAAATATCTCTAGGTACACCTTTTATGAGACATCGTTATTATGTCTCATATGTTATCTAGGCCATATCCTGTGTGTTTTGTCATTATTCATTTATTTTGCAAGTGCTACTTTAAAAAGGCAGAGTCTCTTACTGGCCAAAGAGAAAGTATTCTGCTTTATTTTCCACCCTGATGTTAACTACTGGAGTATGTGCAGGCTGCTAAAAATGTCTGGTTGCTTGGGATATTGTTCAGCCACATGCTGCTTGTAACGTTCTGTCCACATCCATGTATGCTGTGGATTTCATGAGTGGTTTTGGAGTATGTAAAGCATCATCAGCTCTTATGCAAATTTCTGCTTCTTATTGGTCTAGACCACAGTGTGTGCTATGAAGCCAGCAGCTGAAGCAAGACTTTTAAAAACAGATAACTTTCTCTATGTCATGTCCATCTCTCTTGGTCTAGATTGGGATCTGTGGTTTAAATCATGCTGGGACAGTACACTTACTGCACTGGTGTACTATGCCCTGCTGCTTTTGCACATCTGGCATGGTCTAGCAGCTTTAATGCTGCCACAAAAATACATGCAAATGAGCAAAGAAATAAAATAGATTTCACGAGTTCAGATGAAACTGTCACTTCATAACCCTTAGGTTTAAACTTAAGAATGCAGGGGTTAATTTCAAATGGTTTATCTGAAGTTACATAAATGAAAGGCAACTTAGGGACTGGGAACCTGTTGTCTTGTGTGTGAGTGAGTCTACTGTCACTTCCATGTAGCAGTCTGAATCTGGCCCTTTCAGCTTCAAGACAGACTAGATAAGAGCCCATATATTAAGTCAGGATTGGTTTAACAGAACACAAGTGAGAGGTGGGCAACAAATTTCATCACTTGCTCATTTTTGTGGCTCTAGAGATGAAACCAGAGATCCTGATCAGTGCTTATTTATTTTCAGCTCTGATGTGTCATACTGATGCATATGTGGACCCCTTATGGGTTAATTACAGACTTCAGTTTGAAGTGTGATAAGAAAGAGTAATAATTTACTCTTTCAGGGATGTAATTTTTACATTTCACAATGTGTGTGTGTTGCAAGATGCTCCACCAGCAGAGATCATACAGGCAAAGCAGACTGCTGTACCATTAAGGTTTGGACCCAGAAGGATTCAGACATTTCACTTGATACTGAAATTAAACCTCATTTGTACATCTGTAGGATTCTGTGTTTGGATTAGAACAATCTGCTTTGACTTCTGTTTCTGTCCATCCCTACTGCATTCAGCAGGGTGTTCTCAGGAATACTGAAGTACTCTCCAGGACTTGCAATCGAGATTTACCTGTGCACGTGTAAATGCTGAAGGAATGTGGCCTGGGTGGCTGGCAGGTGTGTAAGAGAATAAAAAGATGCCACTGCAAGGGAATGCTGGCTTTGTTCTCACTGAAGTGTCTGACCATGTAGTGCCTCTTGTTTCTCAAGATATCTACAGCACATTAAAGTCTTCTATATTGAGCCTTCTGTAATGCTGCTTCTGCATCAAAGAGAAAGTATCCATTTATTTCTATGACATAGCACCTGTCTGGTTTTATCAGAGAGTTGCCAATCATCTGATTTTACAGATATTTTAAAAGAAAGTAATTTCACTTACATCCCAGGTTACTTGATTTATATGATGAAAACTTAGCATTATAATTAAGCTAAAGGCAGGTCTGGCATCAGTGAAAATGCCACAAAATTTTATCTTTGTTTCAGCCTCCACAAAGTTGGATATAAAATAAGAGAGAGGTATCTGAGGGGTCCTAAGTCCTGTGATCAGAATCTTTCCTGATCTTTGCTCCTAGGACACTAGTCTATATATTTTATGATTCTATATCTTCTGTAAGAGGTAGTCCAGGAGGCACAAGTAGATTTTATCCTTTTCTGAAGCCTTGCATATTCCTAATTCATTGGAAGTCATTTTAGCCTGACTTTCCTGGAGATAGCAGTGCTGGTTTCTAGGATGATACATTCCCCAGCATTTACTTCCTCCTTCAGCAGGTGACCCAATGTGTGAGTTGTGAAGGTGAGAGTCTCCATCCACACAACCTAATATCTTAGGTCCATGTGTGTGCTTACAGCTGTTCTTCACACAAAACAGTGCTCAAAATAGGTAGATGTAGGTCATGATCAGTTCTTATCTGAGCGCAGGGACAGTAGTAATTAATGGTGGTGCGATGCTGACATGTTTGGTACAGCCTGATTCTTCACCCTAGGAGCACCTCAGTGGAGTAAGACAGGACCTGCCCAAACCATTCCTTGTTCTTATTTCGCCTTCACTTTAGTTACAGTAAGCAAAGAACCCCTCTGTTTGTGAATGCACCTACTATTATCCTTAATTCCTAGGGGGATTGTGAGGTATTTTCCTCCCTGAATAAAGTACTTTGAGATCTATAAACAAAAAAGCTACAACACTGGTAAGAAGGAGCTGATGCTAGAGACTAAAGGAGTGCATGGCAGTCAGTAAGATGAGAAGACTGCTGTATTAAAGTAACCTGGATCTGTGACCTCTATTTGATAAGTCACTCTTATCTTTGCTAAGCTGAGGCTCTAGTAGGAGTTGTCACTTCAGCTCTGAGAAGGCAGAGCAACCTCGCTCCCATCCCCATTCCCACCCCATTCCCATCCCCATTCCCATCCCCATCCTCTGCATATTGTCTCTGAAAGGAACATTTTAAGCATGATGGAGCTGGGAATGTCTCCTTTGTATCAGCACTCCCCTGAAAATATGACCTGGTTCTGTTAAAAATGTTCACCCAAGTCCCACCAAAGCACAAGGGAAATCTCTCCAGTGGCTTTCTTGGTGTATCACCAAGAAAGTGCTGTATTTGCCTACAGAAATATCACAGGAGACACAACAAAAGGACTGCTCCAACACCAACCAGAGTGACCATGCTGATGTGATGTTTATTCTGAAAGCAGAAGAAAGTGAAATAAGGTCAAACTGTTCTTTCCATGTGCACTATTTGCATTGCTTTAGTGTAGTAATATTTTTACATACTCCTGGTGTTTTGCATCTCTTTATCTTTGCAATCTCACACACTACAGCACAAACAGAACAGGGACTGCAGGAAGCAACAGACCCTTTGTGTGCCTTTGTTTGCAGTGAGCATGACCTCATGGGTTGTGTTCCAAAGTTCCAGAGAAGCCCATAGCCCCAGAGCAAAAGAGATGTTTCTATTCTTCACCACTTGTATACACCTCAAATAGCAAATGATTCCAGATAAGCTGTAGTGATATCCATATATTCACAAGGACTTTGTCTTGCAGATGAAAAAAACATTACCAATTCAGAAAGCTCTCTATGTATGGCAATCAGTTTTAACTCCGCCTTTCTGCTGATAATGGAAGCTTCTGTCTCACCCCCTGTCTGGCTCATGCAAACTCCTCTTCAACACGTTCTGAGCTTGACAAAGTTGTATAGATCATTTTATGGTAACAGAAGATAACTGTTAGGCTGGGAAACAGAAAGGAATAAATACACAAGTGTTTAATATAAAGGAGAGGTGTCAGATGGTCATGTCTTGTTGTGTTTTGATTTTCAGGGGACACACCATGATTTTCAATAACCTGATGCTCTGCCCATCATGTGCTACGTTTCATTTCCCCCCCTGGGGACACCACAGGCAGTGGGGGATGTGTTTGTGTCTGCACACAGCAAAGCATGTACAATCTCAGAGGCCGTGGGGAAGAGGAGGGGCTGTATCAGAGCAATCGGCCATTGCCTCTCAGAGCAAACAGCAGCAGCGATGGTGGCAGGCACCAACATCCATCCTTGGCCAGGCTGCTACACATTTTGGGTAAAACTAGGTGATTTTCCTTATCTTTAAAGGTGGTGCTCCCTATTCCCTTCAAAGGCTATTAGAAAATTAGTTTGCTCTTACGTGCATGGTATCCAGGGCGGAACCTTGAAACAATGGGCTAAAGTGAACAGAAGAAACATGACCTACCAAGTAAAGAACAACTTTCCTTGATCCTCAGCCCAGCTTTGGAGATAAAAGTGCCCTGAAGAGTAATGCATATACCAGCTAATGGAGCTCACTGCAGGCAATGTCATTTTATAGTGAAGGTAGGCTTCTAGTTCAAAAGCTGCTGCCAATTTTAAATAAAACTGCATTGAGCAAAAAGAATCACAGGCTCTTAGGTAGCCCACCAGGTCCCAAAGACCATTCCAGATGTTTTGAGTAAAAATTAGTGTCTTGGATTTTATCTGAGACTTGGAATGTATCGTAGGACAAAGGGGTGAAAGACACAGCTGTAATTCAATTCTAGAAGTGAAATTCAGGCCCATGAGGTCACCTTGGGAACAGTTTGGAGGCCACCCTGGATCACAGTTGAGCAGGTTTTCCTACCACAGCCTGAGAGCAATTTTCTAGCCTTCTGTTGCTGTGATCCAGTCCTAAAGTAAGATAAGCACACGTAACTGAGACAAAGCCTACATAGAAACAGGCCTGGTTGGAAAAATGCCCAGGTACACAGAGAACTCCTCCTTCTCCAGGAGCAGGTCGGGCTACCACAGTGCTTCTGTTTTGTTCTGTACTTATATTACAAGTGGCAGCTGATTCCCATCAGTCGGGTACATGGATATAATTGTCACTTTTGCTTCTGGTTCCTTTCCAGAAAAGAGTTAGGCTGTCTCAGTCCTTGCAGAGGCATTACCAGGTGGCTCTCACCTGAGGCCAGGACTCACCTGAACACTGAATTCTTTGTTCCACTGCCCTTTCTTGGTCAGACAAGAAGCAAATAATCAGATCACTGTTTACTGGCAACCTGTTTTCCTTAGAACATAGGCAAAGAAAATGAGATCAAAAGGTTTATCACCTGGGACCTTTTCCTTGTCAAATTTTTGTCTAGTAACCAACATTTTGATATAATTAAAGTGCTAAATGGAGACAATTGTACATGCAGTTAACTGCATGAGTGTTTAAATAAAATGTGTGTGCATGGAGAAATATTCAGAAATATAAATTTCCTTTGTTTTTCTTCTCATTGTTAGCAGTGAGTACAGCTGGAGTGTGCATGCCCTTGCAAAAAGAATGGTCTCTGTTAAAACTCAAAAGATACACCTTCTCTCTGCTGTGTCCATTGATAAATGCACTTCACTTGCTTATCAGTCTTCTAGCAGTGTAGTTGTGCAGTGACTTAACTGGGCAGGCAGCTAAACACCACCCAGCTATTTGGAAAAAAAGTAAAACTAGTGGGTTGAGATGAAGATAGTTTAAAAGGACAGAAAAGGAAGGGAAAACAACAACAACAACAATAACAACAATAATAATAAAGAATATGCAAAACAAGTGATGCTCACTGCAGCTGCTCATCACTCATTGAATGCTGCCCAGCCAGTCCCTGAGCAGAGATTGGTGTCTCCTGGCCAACTTCCCCAATTTTCTTGATGCCATATAGTATGGAATGTCCCTTTGGCCAGTTGGGGTCAGGTGTCCTGGCTGTATCCCCTCCCATCTTCTTGTACACCCCCAGCCTTCTCCCACTGGCAGGGCAGAGTGAGCAGCTGGAAAGTCCTTGACACAGAGTAAGCACTACTTAGCAACAACTAAAGCATCAGTGTGTTATCAGCACTATTCTCAACATTATTCTCATCCTAAATCCAGAACATAGCACTGTACCAGCTACTAGGAAGAAAATTAATTCTATCCCAGCTGAAACCAGGACAAACTTTGTACTTTGTACTTCTTGTGCTTTGAAGCCCTGTGCTACTTGTGTGCATTAAGACTTATAAAAAGAGTGAAGGATTCCTCTAGGACTGTCTCTGGTTGACCTCTGTTAACAACATAAGGATTGCATGTATCAAACAAGAAAACATACAGACTTCCTGAAACGTAAAATAAGAAAAAAGAAATCACAATTACAGCAGCCTTTCATTTATGAGCTCAGCTTGTTCAGTTTTCTTTAAAGCCCAGCAACTGAGATAAGCATGACAGCAGGCTCTGGGTGTTACAAGATTTGAGTCAAGATTTTTGGTTTTGAGAGGTGAGGAACTGTTAGATTGCAAAATCCTCTCCACTAGCACCTGCCAGAGCTGCTCCAGGAGCATGTTCTCTGCCGTAACTCTTCCAAGATGGCTCCGAGAAAAGAGCTTAAACTCCATCTCCTAATCTCCATGCCATCAGTACAGAGGATGGGATCTGGGGTTTCCTGCAGCACAATGATGCTAAAAGTTCCTGTGATCCAGCCTGGTGTCCTGTGTGCCTACAGATGTATCCATAGAACCCTGTGGAGAGAGAGTCACCAAGTTGCAGGTAGCAGAGTGCTAAAATTGCCTCTCATAAAGAAGCATGTGTTCTCTTGGGTACAAGGAGTGCATGGGATTGGATAAGGGCATTGGGTTCAACAGGTTTTGCAAATGCAGGAGGTAGAGTGCAACAGCTTGGCACCCTGCAAGTGGTCTGCATGCAGCTGAGGACAGGCAGGAGAGGAGTTTTTAACCTCTTTCTTCTTGCTATTGATTTCTCCTCTTTGGGCTTGCTGGTTTGGCTGAAGCATTGTGTATTGAAGTTCTGCTTTGTCACACCTCTGTCATGCTGCTGCTTTTATGCTGTCTTGCTTTTGGAGCATTAAAGCTTTCAGTGAAGAGCAAGGTAAAGCTGGAGTTTGATGGTTTCCTTGCTCATTGGTTCTTTAGTGTCCCATATCTCCAGCTGGAGTGTGGGAGTCTGGGTGGGAGCTGGAATCCATCTCACGTGTATTGGCAGAAGGTGACAGCAGAGCCAGCTCTGCTCCCCCACTTCTCCCTGCTAAGCAGAGGCCAGATCCAGACAGATAAAGCAAGAACAATATGAATTAGGATGGTGTAAATACATAGAAATGACAGTCCTAATTAATTCTACCTTTTTACACTGACATTATGAAATGCCCACTTTATATTACTCTAACTGGAAAAAGAAATTAATTTGGGGAAGGTTTGTTTTTCTTGTAACTCTTGAAAAACATTACTATACTGAATATACAATGAGCACTGTGTTTTTTTCTGTGCTGCACAAAAATGTATATGAAGAATGGTTATTTTTCCCCTTTTAGCATCATTTATCCATCCCTCTCTAGCCAGTTATATTTAGGATGAGATGAATCATGGACTGTTGCTGCCCAGTGACTATAAAAGGAGTCTTAAATGACCATCTCAGATGCAGATGTCTTTTGTAAGAATTTTTGCTATACTACTCTTCCTTAATTTAGTTTCACAGCTTGGATAGAAAAATCTGTTTGTAAACCACATATCAGATCTCTTATGCCAAAGCTAAACACAAAATTAATTGATTTTATATAATAAAATCCGATCTGGAGGTTATAAAAAAATTGTAGGTGATGAAGTAACCCCCACAAGTATCTCCAGAGTCGTGGCTTGCTGGGGTGGGTGCTTTGGCATCTCTTGTGTGCAGTGGGTGGTGTGTAAGCACCATGGCTCTCCCTGCCCATTGCCTTGCCAGCAGCAAGCCTTCCCCATCCCCAGCAGAAGACACAGTGTTTTCCAAACTCTTCTTGTCTGTTTTAGACATGTGTGCTGAGGTAAGCTGAAGTTGCTTGGAAAGTTTGTTCCCCTCCCTCGGGCAGGGGCAAGGTGAGGTCAGGGTGCTGTGAGGCAGGTGAAGGAGCTCAAAGGGGGGACCAAGAGGAGCAGCATTCTGGGGTGGTGCAGCACAGATGTGGCCAGTTGTTTGTGGTTTCACAGATGGATTACCAGTGTCTGCAGACATGCTGAACCAGCAGCTGCTCAGGTCCTGCAGCCTGAGAAAGGAGCTTCCACCTGGTCTGGCCACAGGGGAGCATCAAATCTGGCTCCAGAATGTGAACGTGCAATCAGCTGCCCTGCTTTGTCTAAGCAAATGAATGGTAAACAACATTAGAAGCGCATTAGGGCAGNTCCTCTCCTCTCCTCTCCTCTCCTCTCTCTTTTTCTCTCTCTCAATCTCAGCCTTATTTCCTGTATTGTCATAGTAGAGATAATAATGCTGTTATCTAACCAGATTCCTGAAACATAGTATTTTTGGACCAATTGTATTGGTATTTATGAGCTTTAGGCAATGAGTACCATAAATAAATTAATTTCAATGTTTTTGAACTTTTGCTTTTTGTTTTGTAAAATAATTTACCTTTGTTTATAAAATAATTTATTATTGTTTATTATGCCATAAAACTTTGCAGTGTTTTGCAAAGTAATCTGTCTTTTGCATTTTTGAAAAAAGAATTACTATAGTTTAATGTCATACTAGTCATTAAACTGATTGGGACAAGTTTAATAAAATTAATTTATCATTCTGTTGCTGAGTACTCTGCCGGGCAAATAAAAAACAATTAACTATAACAAACCTTCAGACTTGCTATCCATTTTGCAAACCCAGGAAAAACAGAAGACATCAATGCTCGCTGTATCTAAATGTCATCAATCCCACTGGACCCATTAAAAGGAATAGTTTCAGGTTTTTCTCCATATTTCCATTTTTCCCATGCACTTTTTCCGTGCTGCAGGAGGGAGGAGTTTCCCAATGGCAGAGAGGGGGAGGAAGGCTCACTGTAAGGTTCAGGTTTGAGCAATAAATACTGGGAAGACAGTGTCAGATGGCAGAGGTCATAAACCAGGTAAAATAAAGACTTTTTTATTACCCTTCCCTGCATTTGTGGGATGGGGTTTGGATAGTGGCTGAGCACTGGAAGGAGGTAACTTTGCTGCTTTTACTGTCAGTGACTCATGAGTGACTCAATCAGCCCTTGAAAACACAAAAGCACTCTTGTGCAAAGTTCTCATCTCTGGTTATAGGTAGTCATTACCTCTGAGAGGGTGCTCAGAACATGTGTAGGAGTTTCTCTCTGCCAAGAGAGTATTTTGAAGTGTCTGGTTTTTGACAACCCAATTTTCTTTCCACGCTTCAACTCCTTCCTGACAAGACAGCTGTAAGGAGCATTTGCAATTTTTCTGGTTCAAGGTTTTTAGTAAGTCTAGTGAGGGCAAAATCCTGTCTAAAAAGTAGCAGAGAAAGCTTTCTATATTTTTTTTCTGAGCAAATATTATTTGTATTTTTTAAGTACAGATATTAAATACAAATTTAAATATATATATTTTTTAAATTTACATTTACAGCTGCTTGTCTTGACTGTCGGAATGAAACACCATGATTCCTCAGACACAGCATCAAGATTGATCTCCTGTGTGTTACCCACCTTTCCCTGGCAAGCACCAAGCACATCCCAAGCTCATCAGGCACCCTGATTTGTTAGCCCACTAGCAGCCTCTTTGCCCCTTAAAAGCAGATGCTTGCTGTGTTCTGTTCACTATGGGCATCCTTTTGTTTGTCTCTGGTAATGGATTTTAAATCTGCTCGAATTATATGGTAATCTTTAGAAAGACTGTTGCTTGGCTTTTTTCACACTGGTATGGTGCAGAGGGAAAATGCAGGGCCTGCAGCAGTCACCTGCAGGACACTTTGGGTTAGATCTTTGCAGGGAGAGAGCTCTGCAAATCCCAGTGGGGTGCAGTGGGATCCCATAGGGGAGCAGGGCAGGCTGCGTCCTGCTGCTGTTGGGATGGGGCGGCCCCTCTGCGCCTCCCCTCATCCCTACTGAAGGGATTACGGCGTTGTGCTTCCTGAGGGCCATCGGTGGATGTAATCCGCTGCTCCGTGAGAGATTTGAGGATGGTGCTGCGATGCAAAGAGGTGTTTTTACTCGCAGGATGCTGCAGCAAACCCACTGTGCTGGAAGCTACGAGAGATCCATAGCGGTGTGTGCTTGTTACACTGCCTGGCAGTGGGAATCTGGGCTCTGTGCTGAGCTCTTCATCTCAGCCCCAGTCCTCTGCTGTATTCTCACAACGTTGAAAATAAGTGTTTTACAGGCATCTGCCTTCTCTGAGAGAGATTTGCAGGGCTCTTTGGGTTTGCTTTCAGTGCAGTTTGCTCTTGATTCTGAGTCTTGTTTCCATAGTCCTTCAGAAGAACCCTGAATGTCAACTCAGTGTCAATTTGCATATTTAATTGTGGATTTAGAGTTAATTTTTTATTATTTTCCCTTATTTTTACCATCTTCATAATTTCCATAAAGTAGTACATATTGATAAGGGAAAAATAATTTTTTTATTCTCACTGCAGGCATCTTAAATTTTCTTGTGTTTCACCAGGGAAGATACTGCTATCATGATCCAACAAGAGCTAAGATATTTCTACCAACAATGTCTTAAAACAAATTTTTTCATTTAAAACTGACTTCTCTAATGGAACTGAAGGGAAAACAGACACAAGCCTCTATAGTGTAAGGCTTGCCAAGGAGGCTGCAATTGTATCAATACTACATAATGATAGACTCAAAACTGCCTTCAGAGTGCCTGCTACTTGGTTGGCTTTACGGCCTGAAAGGATTTCATAGGAAAGCAGGAGCACCTGGTGCTCCTGTCACAAAACCTAGGAACTTTTAACCCTGCTGTGGTAGATAAATAGGCATGCAATTTTGCATGTGTGTATGGCAAGAGAAAAAATAAAAAATTATGACTTACTTGCTTTGTGAGCACCTTAAATGTTAGACTTTCTGGGCCTGAGTGCCCCTTCCAACACAAACCATTCTATAATTCTATCTTTTTCAGAAAAAGTGGGATCCACAGTTCCCATACATCTAAAACTGAGAACTTTGCCTGCAAAAGCACTCAGTAATGTCTAGGATGAACAGAAAGAAGAGGGAGATGCACTGTACTCCTCGCTCCTAATTTTGATGTGAACAGAAGCTGAATGTTTCATTTTCAAAGTCATATTTGATATGGTTTTTTTTATTGTAGCAAATTCATGGGTTTACTGGCTTTTTAAAAATAATGTTTGTTTCAATCATGTTTAACCAGTCTAATCCCTCATAAAGTATTTGATTTTGTAAAGCACATACTTAGGTTTATATATAATCAGTACTTATTGGGGGCAACGAGCAGGGAAAATGAAAACTAGAGTAGCACAACATGTGGTAAAACGAAATGAAAACTGAAAACAAAGAGTGTGACGTAGTGCAGGCATAATAGGGTTTAAGAGCTGTGACAAATGAGTTCTATGGAAAAGGCAGGGAAAGTGGGGCTTTGGGGCTGGAACAGTGCTTTTTTATTCAAAAGCAGTGCCCTTCTCAGCTAGCCCTGGGCTGCCTCTGCAGGAGCTGAGCCGTGGCTCAGTCCCCTAGATGGGGTTAGAGCACTGTGATTCTCAGCTACCTCCTGCTGCTCCATCTGCACACTGAAAGGACCAGCTGATAAAACAGGCAATGTGCTAAGAGGGTCTTTGGAGGGGTCACATCATGTTGGCAGCTGCCACCCAATCTAATCAGCCAGTACTGGGTTGCTTTTGTCAAGTGATTGTGTGAAATACAACCAGATTCTTTGAAAACTAAAGCTTGCTTATTTGATGGCTGTTTCTCAATTATGTTAGTGCACCTTCAAGTTCCTGTCTTTTATATCAAATAAAATGCTTCTGCAGAAACAGAGGCCTGTCTGATGTTGCAGCTTGTGTGCCAATTTTGTTTGAGTGAGCAAACTCTCACAGATGACAAATCTTAGGAGAGCAGGGAGTGAGTTCACAAACCAAACTTTCACCATAAATAGTCTATTTCTGTGTGTCTCCACAGTCTGGAACTGCCTATCAAGTGTTCTTTATAACAACCCTTCTGGGCTTTCAAAACGTGGGGAGAAAAGCCTGCTACTGGAGAAAGAACAGCTATGTCCTTGTATCAGTGATAAAGATAAATAAGGATGGTCTTTGATTTAATGTAGGGGGTCGCAATTCAGTGTTACACAGTTTGTGTCTGAGGTGTGTCCTTCCATGAATAGAAGCTCCCCTCCTCAACCTGCAGGGGCTGCTTGAGCTGCTGCTCCGTAAGGAATGACACTGGATTCCCTCTTGATCGAGGTGCAGGAGCTCTAAGGAATGACAGCTCCTGTCTGCTGCTGGAGGAGGTTGTGAAGAGACACTGTGCTGATGGTGGAAGTGTGGGGAGGAAAAGGAGTGGCATCAGTAGGTGCTGTGCTGGCATCTCTCTGCTTTGCTGGTGCTCATTTCCCAGCACGTTTCACAAGTTAAGCTCCTGCTAGAGCCAGCATTACTTGGGGTAAGTGCTTTGGACCACAGAATCGCCAAGTGGTCTGGACTGGTTAAAGATCATCTAGTTCCAACCCCCCTGTGATGGGGAGGGGCTCCTTCCACTGGACCAGGTTGCTCAAATCCCCATCCAGCCTTGAAGACTTCCGGGAATGAGGCATCCATATCTTCTCTGGGCAGCCTGTGCCAGTGCCTCACTGCTCTAATAGCAAAGAAATTCTTTCTGTTGTTTGATCCAAACCTACACTCTGCCAGTTTAAAGCCATTTTGCCTTGTCCTATCACTTCACAGCCTTGCAAGAAGTCTCTCTCCAGCTCTTCTGTAAGCCCCCTTATGGTATTGGAAGGTGCTGTAATGTCTCATCAGAGCCTTCTCTTCTCCAGAGTGAACAACCCCAGCTCTTCCCACCTGTACTTATAGCAGAGGTGACTCTCCTCTGAGCTCACTTTGGCACATACGTGTTTGAACAAGGCATGTGTGTCTGCAGACAGTCATTTTCCAGGGTCACAGTGGCCAAAGTGTCTGCTGCCACCTGAACAAGCTGCTGTTGAGAATGCTACAGCATGCAGGTATTATTGCAGCATCCTTTATAGACTCATTTTGGAAGCAATTGAATTAGTTACCCCAAAAATCCAGATTTTACAAAAAAAAAAACAAAACAACACAACAAAAAACAACCAAACAACCCAACCACAAAACAGGTTTTCTGAGAATTATATTTGGTAGATGTGGTATCATACTGGTGACTGGTCCTCATCTTGGAAGATGAGCAGCAGACTGGTATTTGCAAGGTTAGGGCACAGCTGGATGTGTTCACTGCACATGGTTTTGTTCAGATGAGAAGTGCCTGAGCATAGGGTGGCATAGGGGGCAAGGCAGCAACACTCAAATTTGAGGCATAGCTGGGGCTACTGCCTTTTGTTTACTCAGGCACCAGTTTGTTTTGCACTTGAAGAAAATGCAGCCTGACTTCTCGCCCTTAGGGAGGAGAGTCAGAGGAGGAAGCGAGTGTTGACAGTGCAGAGATCAGAAAACTTAGAGCAGTTATTTTGGATAATGGCAACAGCATGACTGCAAGGGAGAGGGGCTACGTGCTGCCCTGCAACCTGCTCTGGAGGTTTGCTCCCATGGCTGGGCTGTGATTGGTTTTAGATAGCTGATGGAAAGCTGTATAAGGTATATTTGTGCACAGGACAGTCATTTCTTTGTTTTTTAGGACAGATGTGAAGAGGCTGAGGAGGGAGCGGGATGGAAGTGCGGTAGGTGCAGGGTCAGCAGCTACAGGGACACTCTGTCCTGCTGCACCCCTAATGAAGTACATTTCTTTTATTTCCCCCCCAGAAAAGGCTAAGAGTGAGCATGCTGCATTTTCTCCCTGGTCTGGAAGCATTGCCACCACAGAGGTCTCCCCTCCAGTGCTTTCAGCTTGTTTGATCCTGGCAGGATTCGGTCTGGAGCTGTCACCGGTTTGTTCAGCACAGTCCATTTGCGCAGATATCTTCAGCTCTGCTACATGGGTCTTATTTTCCAGCTGTCATCTTGTATGAAAAATAAATTTCTGGGGTAACCACATCAGTCAGAATTGATAAATTCTTCCCACTTCATGAGAAAAACTGTATGTGTTTAAAACAGTGGAAAAACCTTTCCATAGGGAGGTGTGTGGAAGCAGAGCCCTGCATCACCTCCTCCATGTCTCCTGGGGAGGGGACCCATGTCTCCATGGGTTCTGTGAAATTTACATCAAGATTTAATTACAATAAATAATAAACACAAAGGCATCTGTGTGTGGGGGGTCTTTCAGCCAGATTATGTGAAGTAGCTGACATGAGAGAATACTGTAAGACTAATTAGCTCTTTCTGTTCACCAATAGATCATAAGTTAATTCCATCTCCTTTTCTAATTGGTCATTTGAGGATGAATTAGGCCCACATTAAAATATTTCTTGATCTTCAAAAGTAAGTAGGTGGCTTAGTTACACAATTAGACAATTATTTAGACAATATTGTACTTCTTATCAGTGTATTAGTAATGGGAAAAGTTTGCTCCTATGTCGTTGACACATCAGCAGGAAAACTGTCTTTCTTTACTGTTTTTCTCCCCCATATTAATTATTTCAAAAAGGTTTGTCAGCACTGTAGAAGTCCAACCACCAGCATAATTGGGTCACACACTTTGATTTGAAGTGACCCCTCACTATGAGTATTGGCCTCATTATTGAAATCTGCCCATTTGGTTTGACTTCTGTGCATGAGATGTCAGGGGCCAACTCCAGTACTGACAAGATTCCTGCCTCAGTCACAGACATAAACCAAATTATTTCCTTTGGAGCCTGTATCAGCACTCAGGGGTTGTACAAGGTGCAGGAAGTGGCATGAGGCATTATAAAAATTGTAATGTGGATAGTGTAATAATGCATTAGCAGCTCATCCAAATCAGTTTATCACTAAGTTGCTCCAAATTTAAATATGTTATTTCACAGTTCACATCACTCCTACTGATGGATGCTGGTAAAGATCCCACCAGTGCAGAAGGCTGGGTAATGGGCTTTGTGACCCACCCTAATTCCAGCATCGTGAGGTAAGGCTTTGCTAACACTGCTGCTATTATTGCTGTGTCTGCCTTCCTTATTAGGGAAGTCTGAGGTTTAATTTCTCCTTGGACTGCCTCAGACAGATCAGATCATCACTGAACTGGAAGATGGCAAAATAACCATAACACTTGCAGCTGACCATAACAACCTTATGACTTGCAACCTTGCCATAACACTTGCAGCTGACCCAAACTTCAGGAAACCAATAAAAGAAGAGGGAGCATAACCTGCAGATGCCAAAATTACCTCCAACCACAGCTGAATTCTTGCAGAATAGCAGGAGGTAGTGACTCATCTGGTCAGCCTGATTACACAGCATGGGGCTTTGGTCCTGCCCAAAGGTGGGATGGAGCCAAGGGTTTTGGGATGGGGCCAAGGGCACCTCCAGAGCCAGCAGCGAGGGCAAAGAGAAGCTTAATTCAGGCTCGGCATGGTGGTGAAAGGTCAGAGGATGAGAGGCAATGGCAAAAGCTAAAATATGAGAGGTTTGGATGGGCATAAAGAGACATCCTTTCTCTACAAGGACACCCACCCCATCAACCAGAAAGGCTCTGCAGCCTCCCTCCTTCGAGGCTGTCAAGACCCGAGTGAAGTACTGAGCCCCTGAGGCAGATCTTGGAGTTGACCTCCCAAGGTCCCTCTTAGCCTGATTTTTTCTCTCAGCCCAGTGCTGCCAAGGGAGATGTGGGCAGACATTTATATGTGCAGGAAAATATCCAGTAGATGAGCTAATGCACCTTCTCATTTGGCAGTGTTGTGGTGTCATCTAACACTGGGACAGTTTAGAGGTGAGTCACAGATTTAATGAAGTATTGAGAAAAGTGCCTTTGTTGTGAGACTCTTAATGAGCTCATCTACTTAGCTTAATGAAGTGAGGATTGAGAGTCAGCTTTGATCCCTGTAAATGTTTATTTGAGTAACAAATTGGATTGTGGAGTTTGCAGTGTATCAGATAAAGTCACAGCAAAATCCAATGGCTGAAATCAAATTTAGATGGATTCAGGAGAGAGGTCAATAATAATGACTAATAAATCTTTTTAATAAGAGTTCTGATTTTTGGAAAAAAAATTGCCATGGACTATAATCAGTCCTCTGCTGTATTGAAATCAAATACATTTATTTGACAGATATGATCCACCTTAAAGGAGAGTGCATTCAGGTGAGTCCCTTGCCCCTCCTGATGCAAGCTGTGGTAGCTGAATGGGTGAACCTGAGCAGTGGTGCTGGCCTCATTCCCTGGTCTAGGACAGCCCAGGGAAGGCAGACAGAGCTGCATTCAAGAGCCTGGCACAAAACCACAGCTTTGTTTCCAATGATCTATTTCATTACTTGGACAGATATTCAGCAAAATACTTAGTCTTATAGTAAAATCCATCCTCAAGAAGCAGCTTAAATTACACTTAGTTCCCATGTCTTGGTCATATGGACAGTCATACTGCACTATTTGCAACTGTCAGATACAGACAATGGTTCACTAAAATGCAGCATTTCATTACTCATCTCTCTGTAATTCACCAAATGTGAAGCACTTTTGATGAAAGCCACATATGAGCATTATGGTGTTGCAACTAATTGACAGTCAGAGGCTTAACCTTTATGTCAAATAATGCGAAACTTGTGTAAGCTCACAGTAGAAAATACACATCCTTTGTCCCCAGCATGTTTAGCCAGCACTTGAGATGTACTCCACTCTAGAGCAGTTTTCATCAAGAGGTTTAAATACCTTTAAATGTTTAGTCATTGACTGTCCATTTTTCTCATTTTTATGAGAAAAAAGGATGAAGTAATGGTTTGATTATAAGAGCATATGCTGAGGACCAGCAGTACACTGAGCATAGTTCCTCGTGGTAACACTGGTCTCTGCAGCCCTAGGCAGGATTTTTCAAGAGGGTTTTTTTTTTTAGAAAAGTGTATTTACATTTTAATCTGCCCAGTGTGACGGTCCTCTCGCAATCCACCAATTCTTACAATCCAGCTATTACTGCCTACCCCCTTTGGAATGAACCTCACATTGGTGAAGAATTTACTGCCACACCACGCCCTGCATCAACTATTAGAACATGTTCCTGTGTAAATCATTCTAGATTGATTCTAAACTGATTATTCGTTGTGTGATTCACCTATACAGTAAGTAGTACAGTGGATCTTGCCACTGAACTTTGATCCACTTTTCACAAATTTGTATTAAACTTCTTGTGCTAATACCTTTGATGGTGATTGAGTGGTTGTAAATCTTTGTTACTTTGGTCAGGGCATGGTGCTAATAATGCCAGGGTAGTGGGTTAAATCCCTGTATGGCCCATTCACTTCAGAGTGGGACTTGATGACCCTTGTGTGTCCCTTTCAACTCAGAGTGTCCAGTGGTTCTGTGATTCTGTGGATAGTCAGTTGTCAGAGTGCTGCCAGCTGAGGTGTGGATGGGTATTGGGAAGCACAGATGGATAAGCAGAATCACAAGAAATGACTCATCTGGAAGTGGTGGAATGCAGAAATACAGCCCTAACCAGGAATCAGACATCCCAGGCCACCAAGGACTTCTAAATAAATGGAGACCTTGCCATGATCTTCAGTGATGAGAAGGTCTTAAATAGCATGTGTAGCAGTGGATAAACTCACATACCTTACACACCCTTTCTGTTCTTTATCCTGATAGTAAAATCAGCCATAGGTGTTGAAGCTCCCCTGCTGCTAAACAACATCACCACAGGATACATGAGATTTCTTGGGGTTTTTTTCACACCCTAGGAGCCTGAGCAGGTTCAACACTTACCTGCTCTGTGAGAGTTTCGGTTTTTTTTCCCAAAAAACCATATAAACATATATTTTTAAATCTTAATGTTTCTTACTTCTCTAAGGAAATCAGATGTAGAGAGACACTGCCTAGTTTTATATCACCACCTGTCTTTCCTCTTCCATGCCCAGCACATTTCTGCATTAACAGTGAAGATGTGTGGTTGCTGTAAGGTACACTGCTAGACAGTGAAGAAGGCCAGGAAGGAAACCAGACCTTACAAGGACTGAGCCCATCTTCAGCGTTGATCAGCACATCAGGCATCTTAGGCCAGGACAGGGTCCTGGGACTTGGCTGCTTCCAAGTGCATTTGAGATAAACCTGAGCTTAATTTCACTTATAATTAGAAAAAATATATATGTAAGTGCCTGGATACGTGGCCTTTGATTTCTCTGTTGTTTCAAGACCCAAATCATCACAGCTGTGGTCTGG
Organism: Hypocryptadius cinnamomeus; assembly: GCA_013400635.1. Taxonomy (NCBI): domain Eukaryota; kingdom Metazoa; phylum Chordata; class Aves; order Passeriformes; family Zosteropidae; genus Hypocryptadius; species Hypocryptadius cinnamomeus. Next base: position 462,779 of record VYZP01078311.1, on the reverse strand, counting down.
GACAAATGCATGCCTTGGTTCCTTGCATGCACCCTGAATGCCAAGGACACATTTACACCCCACTGAGGAAATGTTTGGCATCTGCATACGGTCCAGAGCACAGAGAGCCAAACTAAGGGGGAATACGTGGCTCAGAGGGTATCTGCCATCACTCCTTCTGAGAAAATATTAAATTCCAAACCACACCATGAACCTGAACTGAATGAAGCTGTATATGGCTGGTTTTAGCATTTCTTCATCTAACAAAACTTGCCTTCCCTATATTATTTTACAGAAAATCTCATATTTTTAAAACTACAGATATAAATTAAAATTCCAGTATGACTTGCTGACAGAGTCATTAGTTGCATTGTAAAGGGTACATAGCAATCCATATTAACTTTTTTTATTGCTTTAGGATATCACAGCTCATTAAAATAGAAGAAATTGCATATAGAACAATTTTACACATGTAGTCTTAGGTTTTAAAGGTAATTCCTAATACATGTTCCTCTTGGAAGAGAAAAATACAACTGCAGAATTTCCCTTTAACTGGTTCACATAAATTTGATTCCACAGTTTCTCACATTAGTTCTGCATTGCTGCCAGTACAATTTTAGAGTGAAGTGTGATAATAACCTTAATGGCAAAGAAACTGCATTAAATAGGTATTGTAACAGGCAATATATTGTGAAATCATGCATGGAAGCAGCGTGCATTTGGGTATTTCATAATATTCAAAATCAGAAAATGAGGTATCCTGGAGCAGAAAGACTTTCCTAGAAAATAAACTAGTGGGTTGCCACAGAGGTGAATGTGGAGCCAGCAGCAGCAGAGACAGAGGCACTGTGTGTGACACTGTGACCCCTCACTCCCAGTGCAGCCTCTGCATCCGAGGCATTTCATGCTCATATGCACAAAATGCTGCTCCACCTGCTGCAGCTCAGGTTCTGCTGGCACCAGCAGTGCTACCAGGGCTGAAGCTCCTTTCAGGTGTGCAAGGGAGCCCTGGGGGAGCTGAGCAAGACACAGCTTTCTCCACGAGGCTCCTGGTGAATCACCTGGGGTATGGGACAGGCTGCTCTGTCCAGGCTGGCAGTGGGCATGGGGAAGGGGGGCATTGCCAGGCACTGCAAAGTCTTCCCAGAAAGTCTGCAACTGCTGAAAAGCTGTGGAATGTGCCTGGGCTCTGAACCTGTTCTTAGTGTCTCTGTGAAGGGCTGCTGGCTGTGAAGAGCATCTCTGGTAGTTGCAGGGAGGAATCAAAGCTAGTAGCTTCTCTTTCTCTGCCAGTCTTCAGGGGAGACTAAGGGCCTTGGAGAGGGCTGGCTGGGAGCATAGCTGTGGAGACTGGGGCATTTGGGACCATTCCTTCCAGAACAAGACAGAGCCTGTAAACACAAAAATTGAAATGCTTTTGCTAATCTACACAGAGCACACACTCTGTGTACTGTGGTGAAGGAAAAAAAAAAATTACAAATATTTAGATGTTTGGTCTCATTTGTCTTGAAAGATGGCTAAATGTGGAAGACATCCCAGCAGGCATTCCACCATGGTGCCTCAATGTGCATCAGAGCTGGCATCCCACCAGGCACCACCCCCGTGCCACTGCAGGCATCACTGCAGGCAGGAGAGCAGGAAATTCAGCAGACATCTCTGCACCGCATCTCATCAGGACATTGCAGCAGGAGCCACGACAGGGTGGTGCTTTGCTGCCAGCCCTGCTTTTGAGCCCGATGGGGGCAGTGGGTGAGGAAGGCAGGGCTGTTCTGTGGGCAGACACAGGCAGTGCAGGTGACTGACCACCCACGGGTTAGCCCAGGTGGGATAAGGAAGGGCTCAGGAATGGAGAAGCAGCAGCCTCAGAGAGCATCCAACAATTGCTGGTGGAAAGAAGAGTCCTGAAGGTGTCATGACAGCTCCTCAGCCAAGTTTTAAGGAGCTTTTAGGCAACTTTAGTCCTAAAATAGTAAAAACCAGCTTTCCTTCCACCAGCTATATATATATATAATGTCCAAAAAATACGGTTTTCAATGTGAAATTGAGCCTCTGGCTGAACATACAGAATGTGACCCTGGGTGGTCTATGGCCACCAGCGATGGTGAGAGCAATTCCATAGCAGCACTCTGTACAGGGGAAAAAATAAAAGGAAGAAGCACTAGTGCAGATAAGAAATTATCATTTATTTTCTCAAATACTTTTTTTACAGGGTCTGGTTGGCCTGGGAGCACCCCATACCCAAGAATAGGGAGACAGAGCAGCCACGGGGAGCCAAGCCTGGAGCTGCCTCACCGGCTTCTCTGCCCAGTGAAGTGAATAACATCATACTGTAAAAATGATTTTCTGAAATCTCATTGGAATCCCAAGGCTGCTAGTAAAGTCTTGTTCTACATGTCTCGCTTCCCCTCTCATTAGCGAGGGGAAAACATCTGGGTTTACATTTAAAATGAGGAATTATATGTTCTCTAAATTAGGACAGCTGACAACTTTGTGTGCCCAGGGTAGCAGAGCATCAGGAATGATGACATTTAAATACACATTCTGGTGCCCAGGGGCAAACCCCCCATTAGTACCCCGAGATGTGGGGCATAAATAACCACGTCTTACTCTGCAGGCACATACATTTGACTGCTGGGTTTCTTTTCAAGGTCACTTTTCCATTTACAGAATTTATTTATGGTCTGCTTACATGAAATTTCAAACAGTTCTTAAGAAATAAAGTTTCAATGCATCATAGGAATATTTTTGATACATATGAACATTGGATTATAAAAATATATTATGTTGAAGCTTTTGCTGAACTCATTCCGTTGTTAAGCTGGATGCCAAGGTAAGGAAACAGGCCCTGGCACAGATGTTTTGGAAAATGAACCCTGATGTCAATGCCGTGCGGTGTGAGAACAGATGAACACATAAAACCCACTGACACAGGGGCTGGAAATGGAGGAGGTGCTCCAGGTCTTGCTCTGGTCTCAGTCTGTGAAACTCAAATGTTGTTTCTATTCTTGCTGTGCCCCCACCAGTGGCTTGAAGGAAGGCTGTGCTCAGGCCTGCTGTGCAGTTTTGGCTCCCAAAACACATGGTTTGCAAAGACAAACTCAGACTTAGCAATTTCTGCAAGAAGTTTGCATATTTCCCATCCAGCCTTGATGGACACAACTGAGTGTCTGTCCAAACTGTTTCCCCATCTAAAGCATGGCCTTCGGCCATACAAATGTGACACTGAAGAATGCTCCTACTGTGCTCTGGATTTTCTGTAGTATCAGCATTGATGTTCAGGTGATGAATCCAAGAGGATATAAAGATCATGTCACACATTTCAAATGTCAGTACTTTGTGCATTTCCTGCCTATATTTCAAATATTAGGAAGGTAACAAGTTGGAAATTTCATTTACAGGTGGTTTGGCGATACTGGCATTCACATTTACCCACCTCTGCTGCTCCTTGTATTTGTCAGTCTCTCTGTGTTTTGTCCACACGCTGGTCCAAGGCCTTTCCCCAATTACTTTCCACGAGGTGGTTACAGGATACCTGAGCCATATATGACTGTGAGTTTAAATACTGGCTCATGAACAGCTGATACGCTCTTAAACAGCAGGAAAACTTTCTGGAAATTATTTTCAAGGAGTGAACGCGAAGGGATTGCATGAGTTTACTGAGAACTCTCAAGGCCAAGGGGTGCCTGTCATTGGTGATATATCAGTAAAAGATCTCTCAAAATCCAAATTTAATTAAGTCCTTGCTATCTTGCCATGCCCAGTTGGATCAGACTTTCTTTGAATTAGAGGTGTTATTTAACACATATAAGTATATTACACTTCCTGCCAAGGCAGTACGTGCACTTGTGTACTTCCTTTTAAAATTCTTTTCAAATAAGTAAATTAATTTCAAAATAGGTTTAACATCATAAAAGTGGTTTTGACTCAATGTTTTTTTTTCCCTGATAACATTGCAGCAGAGTAATTTGTGGGTCAAGGAAAACTATGGTAACTTTATGCAGCAGTATCCAATATTTTATCTTTTTATTTAAATAGCTGAACTTTTCAGCAAACAGCTAATTAGCAGAGGCAGTGAGAACCAGGAAATGAACATCATCTTGCAAGAGCTCACCTTGCATTTTATCCATGACCTGATCCAGACTTTGTCCTGGCAGTCCCAGGACAAGAGCTAGGTCTAGAAGGATCTGACTTCTGGGGAACCCCACTCCTGCCTGGATAAAGGCCTTGAGCACTTTGGCTGTTGGAGCTGCTTATGGGCATGGGCCACTCTGCTTCTGACAGCAGGTTTCCTCATGCACTAAACTGGCTAATAACAGAAAAATTTCAGAAGTCTTTTAGTTAACCATAGGGAATTAAAAAAAGCCAAAAAAAGAATGTGAGAATGGTTTTATTCAGGACAGGTTTGAATTCAGCACCTAATTTAACTGATATACTTTGAATTATATATAGATTTAGCATTTACTCTTCAGAAGTTTAAGGGTTTTTAAAAGGTCATATTTCATTTTGTATTAGAACATGGCGTGTTGGCTTTCTGCACATATGAGCGCTTAAGGTAAAATGCTTCTTATTTCCAAAAGCAGCAAGTGTGCAGACGCTTAATAAAAATATAATTTCTTCATGCCCATTTCTAGTCAGTAGGAATTTTTCCTCTATCGAGCAGCAAAATAGAGGAATTCAGACTGATTTCTTCAGGTTTCCATCTCAGATCTTCCAGAAAGTGATGAATATCATAGTAATACAAAATTGCTCTTCATATTCAGCACTGTTCCCAAATGATTTGTCTCTCAAACTCATCATAGAATCACATAATTACTAGGTTGGAAGGGACCTTGNCAGGTCCCTCTCTGCCTGGGCACTGTCCAGCCACACTGTCCCCAGCCTGTAACACTGCAGGGGGTTTTGTGGTCAAAATGTAGGACTTGGCACTTGGACTTATTAAACTTCATCCTATTGCACTCTGCCCATCCATCCAACTCTTCCAGGTCTCTCTGCAGAGCCCTCCTACCTTCCAACAGATTGACACATGCTCCCAGCTTAGTGCTGTCTGCAAATTTACTAATGAAAGACTCAATCCCCTCATCCATGTCATCAATAAAGATATTAAACAGAACTGGCCCCAGCACAGGCCCCTGAGGGACACCACTGGTGACTGGATCACGCCAATATCGGCTGCCTGCTTTGTTTTTATGTGTTCTGGGAAAACAAAACAGAAACTAATTTTGCTTTAGCAATTGTAACTTCAACCAGACAAGATACAAAGCATGTGTGAGCCCTCTCTCCTTCCTCCTTCCTCAGGCTTAGAAGCAGGACTGAAGTTAATGGTATAACTACTGTGATATAAATAACAGAATAAAATAGAAGATAACAAGGCCCGTGATATTTACTCTAAATTTTGCAAGAGTTTGGTCTTTGGAGGTCTGGTTTTGACTCTGTTAAACTGAGTATGGACCCAGCTATGTCATGCCAAATGTCCAGAGCTAAACTGAAAGGTGTATCTGCTTAAACATGCAGCATTACTCTGGTTTAATTAAGGTAGCACAACCCTAGGTGTGCACATCACTGACAAGAGTGGCTGTCATAGAATTTGTGAGTCAAATAGTAAAACTTTGCCAATCTGACCTGTTTTGGTTCAAGTGGCCAAGGGCATCTGCCTCCAGGTCCTGGCTGCAGATGCAGAAGGCTGAGGTCAAAGCAGGGCATTCACTCATGCTGTTGCTCCAGAGGAGGTCATCTTTTGCAGATGAGCTACAAAACTGCATCTCCTGTGTTTAAAGCAACCCTCTATGAAGCTCCACAGTAAAGTGTCAGGGAAAACTAGTATGGTCCCTGCAGTCACGGAGCTGTAAAGCAAAAATAACTCAGAAGCAGAGAAAGTGTGGATTGTCTTTGAACTAGGCCACTGGCATAGTGCAAAAAGAAGAATTGGAGAATGGAGAAAGATAACAAAATGCATGTGTGTGTGAGAGAGAGAGACAGACACAGAGACACATCCATGCTATGGAAAGAAATTGTGTTTTCCATCTGATCCATCAACATGAGATCACTTTTTACATGGGTAGATACTGATAGGACAAAGGGGCATGGCTTTAAACTGACTGAGAGCAGGTTTGGATTGAATGTAAGGAAGAAATTTTTTATGCTGTGTTTGGTGAGGCACTGGCACAGGCTGCCCAGAGAAACTGAGGATGGCCCATCTGTGGAAGTGTTCAAGGCCAGGTTAGATGGGGCCCTGAGAAGTCTGGTTTACTGGAAGGTGTCCCTGCCCATGGTGCGGTGGGTTGTAACTAGATGGTCTTTAAAGTTTCTTTAAATCCAAAATATTCTGTGATCCTCTGCTTCGGAGACTTCAGGTTTATTAAAATCATCTGCTAATTGCAGCCCAGAGAATAATCACAATGTCCTGCTTGTTTCCCTAGAGTTTTGTGGATGACTCACTGTGATATTTTTGTTTAACAGTAGGCAAAGGAACATTTTTCTATCACACCAGTCTGTAGGGAAGCGTTTCTCTGTAGAGCTGGCTGTTGCTTTGTGCAGATGCAGCTCCGCATGCAGCATCCCTCTGTCATGCTCACTGACACTTCAGTCTGCCTGAACATGCCAGCAGCAAAAACAGATGAGAAAATGCCCAAAGGGAAACCACAGAGCATCTAAAAATGCCAGAAGAAAACACAGTTTGCTGAACACCGTCTCTTTCTGAGAAAACCTTCCTAGGCCATCAGCACGCCTCACCTAACAGGCACAGGAGGGATGTGTGCATGCCTAATTTAGTCTGCAAGTATGTCACTGGGCACTGGGATGGAAATTTACCTAAAGTTTAAGACTTTATAAGACTTTAAAAGATCACAGCCTTTAAACACAAGAAACACAAACCAAAGCTGACCAAGATGTCCCAGCTCTAGCTCTCTTGGGGCACAGGGACTGCAGGGAGTGGCCATGTTCTCCCAGCTCTGGCTCTCTTGACTGTCCATCTGCTGGTGTCAGTGAGATGAGAGAGGGATGCAGCTTTTGAGGGTGAATCAAATCATCCAAGTCAAGAATTTTGTGTCATTAATTTAATCCTGAAAGTAGATTCCTCCATTCTCCTAGGATGAATTTTAGAGCTTAAAACAGGTAAACCTAACCTCATCTATGTACCCTTTCCTGGTTAGAAAATTTTCAAAGTAGTCTGCTGCTGTAAATCTTTTTTTTTTGGGGGGAAAAAACCATTTTGGTCCCTGCTTTAGGACATTCAGAAATAATATATTCAAGTCTAAAGTACTTGCTTTAGGCTCTCTTTTTAATCAATGGAGGAGAATGGGCACCTCTGGCAGGATAATCATCTGTTTTGGGGGAACTGGTGGGCTGCTTAGCTGAATCATCCTTTGGAAATGTTTCTGATAAGGCAGGTCGCTGTTCACAAAAACTCTTTGAAAATAACAAAAAAAGTCTTTTTGGGAATATGGAGACTGTTTTATGAGCTAGAAATACAGGGGTTTGCTAGCAGGGAGAGAGTCTGGGACTGGCTTTGTAGTTGCACTGCTGAAAGCATTGGACAGAAGTGCAGGGGAAGTGAGCCCTAAGCTGACTTACACATGTGCCAGACAAATAAAATCCCATAAGTTCTCTGATCTGGGATAAAATAAGGAGTGTGACTCCCAGAGTAGTCCTTGAGGCTGGGTCTTCAAACACTGTTTGATCAGGGTATTCATGCAGCAGTGGACATTGGATTCAGCTTCACAGGGCTGACACCTGAGCCAAGGTGTTTGCCTACGAGCCAGCTGTCTAACCCTGGGTCAGGGGAAAGAGAGAATGAGACAGTGAGAAAGATTTCTATCTATCCCTACACACAGAGAGAAATCAAATGAACTGACATGGAAGGAGCTGCTGAAGCTCACTTTATGCTCCAGCACACACGTTAGAAGAGGAAACAGCACGGTATGGTTGCACAAGAGAAACTAATTTTCTGCACTGAAACATCATATTGCCAGTTACTACAGGCTGAGGCTGTGCTTGTGCAGTCAGAGTTAGGAATTCATGTTGGTAAAAACAGCAAAGAAGTTTTATCTGAAATAGGTATTTCTGTTTCAGAAGTTCATTATAATGCAGAATAATAATTCAGTTTTGTGCCCAGTTGCTGTGTAGGTGAAGATGATGGGAAGTTTATATTTCTCTATCACTCAATAAATACATTTTTCCTAGCTACAGGCTAACCCATGTGTAGGTAAAACCATCACATATTCTACTTCTATGGGTGATGTGGTTTTGACTTGGCCACAGTTTTCTTAGCTTTTCATTACTAAATTGCACACAAAATCCATATTTAGCAATCAGAAATGACAGAGTGCTGCACACTGAGCAAGAAGAAATTGTTATCATTAAAGATGCAGATTCTTTGCTGTCTTGGCATCTTGCTGGATGAAGGGTTTTTCTGGATGAAGGATTTTGGTTTTGCTTTTGTATTACTTAACACAATATTAGTGTAAAAGCTCTTCGGCTTCAGATATGCTTGTGACATCTTTTAAACCTTAGTAATTGTATTAATTTGTTGTAGTGCTCTGTAATTTCATCATGAAAGAAGTCAAATCAAAGGATATTCATTTCTCTTAACAGAAAATACATGTTATGGTACTTTTGAAAAGAAGAACATACGTTTTAGATGCAGAATACACATAGATGCAGTTAATTACACAACCAATTTTCTTGCAAAGTTATGTTTCATTGGTTTCCAAGTAGTCTCTTTAATTTTGATAGACCTACATGCTAGAGTAGAGTCAAGCAGATGAATGTTTACATGTTGGAGCCTTAGGGCATACCAGCAAAAATGTATAAAACAGCTTAGTGCTGTATATACTGGTTGCAATTGCTCTTTCAAAAATAGATTCCTGGGTTAGAAAAGGGAATGGGACCAAACTATTTAAACTAGAAGAGAACACAGGTTTTGGAACAAATGGATACAAACTGCCCATGAATGCATTTAGACTGGAAATGAGAAGAATGTTTTTGACCATCAGATGATGAAAACATCCTTCTGAGAGTAAAAATGGATATAGAGGATGAAACCAGCTATGAGATCTACCTCAGCTGGTTCAGCACAATCTTCTGATGTGATTCCTTGTGGCAGAGAGCTGTGGACTATGATGGCACAGAAGCTCTGCTCTGGCATTATCGGGTTCTAGTATAATATAATGAGTACCTTTTATGTTAATAACCACCATGGCTCTTCACAAGGCGTGCTTGGATCCACACTAATCACCATTGAGTTCATTATGTTCAAACGTTTGGACATGAAAGCTGTGAGGTAGAATCAGGTGCCCTTTGGCAGAGGTAATTGCCCTGGTGGAAATGGCTGGTGACACTCAGGGACTGCCGGGGGAGGTGGGAAGATGAAGGTGCTTGTAACGTGTCCCTGAGCAGCATCAAAGAGAGCACAATAATCAAAGGGAGAACAACAAAGGGCAGAGGGATGACTGATCTGAGAACAACGCCGTGTCTTTCTTGTTAGCTGGAGAGTCAAATTGCAACAGATGTTCTCAGTGGTCACAGCCTTTGAAGGCCTAATGATGCACAATGAAAGCGGTTGTGAAACCTGTAAATTAATGTCTGGGTGCACAAGAGCAATGTTGGAAAGAAAATGAAAGTGATGGTACCTGATCCTTGAAGATGTCATGTGTTTGTATCCCAAGAGCGAAACTTTCGGACTTTTCTATGAAAAGTATTTGAATTTTGCAACTATTTGAGAATTAGTAGAAACACATCATCCCTGATGCAGTGGGCATATTATTCCACTCTGCAGTGGGGATAAGGGCCTGTTTGAGCTCTGCTTTGGAGGGAATACCCTGTATCTGAACCTTCCACCTCCCATAGGCATGACACAGTTTTACAGGCTGAAGCTATGGGGATGATTTTCCTCAAGACAGAGAAATTTGGAAATACTCTCAGCAGCCCTCCCACATATCCAATAAATCTGATTAAGATCTGAAAAAGGGTTCATTACAATAACAGTAAGCTCTACAGATTATATTAGCATATCCTTAGGCAGCATTAATGCCAAAAACAAGAGGCTGGATTTGAGGTCCTTCAGCCTGCTTGGCTCCACTGCCTTTTGCAATTAGCACAGGCTGGTGACGAGTACTGAGAAAGCTGTTAAGGGTTCTCTTGTTTCTCACAGTCTGCCTTGGAATCAGGCGCTTCCTGTGGCTGCGGCTTCACCGTCTGTTTGGTGGCTGCGGAGCTACTCCTCCTGGAAAACAAGCAGGTGTTCTTTCCTCACATCCAAAATACTCCAGTCTCCGTTCTTCAGGAGCCACAAGACTGCAGCAAAACAAGGCAGCTGCTCGTGCAAGATGGTATGCTCAGAAATAGAGAGCAGCTGCGTCTGGTCTTTTTCAATTGGGTGTCTCACAATCTCCACGCAGAAGGCATGTGAAAATTCAAAGCTATTATTGCAGTAATAGCTTTCTGGGATGTGTTTCACACAGAGATTAGAGAGGCTTTTGCAAGAATCATCAAAGAATCAAGAGAAAAGGAGAGTGTCTATGGAAGACACCACAAACTGCAGAAGCCATCTTCTGGCAGGACTGAGGCTGCCAAAACCAACCTGAACTGCAATTACACAGCTACAGCTTCCACCCAGCTCTCCAAACATCAGACAGACTTGGGTTCAGAGATTCCTCTTGGGTTTTACAGTTTCCTCTTCATCTTTTGGGGGAGGCTGCCTCTCTTGTGACTTTTTTCCCATTTCTTTTCTTTGGAAGTCCTCTTCTCTTGTGGCTGCTCTAGTTAGTGAGAGCTGCAGCATCCTCTGGGGCAGGGATTCCCAGCTGCATGAGGTGTTAGGAGAGTCCATGGGCTGGGACTTGCCCAGCTTTACCTCCCCTGCCATATCCCCACCATGTGAGGGCACCTCTGTCACTCCATAACCTCCTACCCTGACCATCAGAGCAAGGACCAGCAGCTCCATGGGGTTGTGGGATTTCAGGAGGAGTCCCTTTGTCCATGTCATGGGCAAGCCTGAGGAGGCTGTCTGCTTTTGTGCTGCAGCAGAGCTGAGTGCACCTTGGTGGGGGGTTATTTTTGAATGGACGATGCAGCACGGCAGTGGGGCTGGCATAGAAACTCCTGGCTTCATCCCCTGCCCTGTGCTTGGGTGGGAGGTGGTTGCAGGGTGTTGTCTCTCTCGTCAGCCTGGCTATAGCTTCCCTCCAGAGCATTTTAGGACTGTGCTAATTCCCTAAATTTAACCAGTGATGTCAAAGGCTCATGTTAGCTCCCTGCACAGAGTCCTGTGCCCACACACACTGATGTAAACCAGGAATAACTCCACCACCACCACACAGATTTGAATCCTGTCCCAAGCAGTGGCACACAATGCCCAGTTTCATAGCAGAGACCCTTAAGCCCTCTCTGTGCAGCTGGTTCAGCCACACTACTGGGGGGAAGGAGACCCTGGGGCTGGGAAAACTCACAACAGGAGAGCTGGATATAGCTGGCAGTGCAAGGAGAGACCTCTCAAGGTAAGCTGGAAATGGAGCACTGTTATTTATGGATGCAGTGATGGCCAGAGAGCAGGCAGGGGGATGGCTGTGTTTGTTTTGGCTGCTGAACTGACAAATTGGAAGAGGAAAGGAAACACACTCGGGTGTGTATCCAAATCAGTGTTACTTTCTGTTGTTGGTTTTGTCAGTAAAATGGCGAAGTAAAGAAGATAAAGTTCTGTTCAAAACAAAATGTGGAATGGTGCTGGAGATACCTGTCCGACTTTGGGTGCTGGCTAAAGGAAAACAAGGGAAACAAAGGGCTGGTTTCACAAAACTGCTGGATAGGTGGCAGCCCCCCACCAGCTTCCCATCCACCTCACTCCTTCCCTTCCTGACCCCAAGAGGCAGTGGTGCAGCACCCCACCAGTGTTCAGGATATGGACTAGCTCTCACTCAGCTCCTCCCTGAGAAGTGAAGCCGAGAAAGACTTTGTTAGGAAAAAGTGTCTGTTTTCAGACAGTTAGTCAGCCACAGAATTTCTCATCCCATTGCTTGGTGCAAACCTCTCTCTCCATTTGTCTGCTTTTTCAGCAGAGTGCAGTGCTTGCAGCAGGGCAGATGTTTAGCACAAGACCTTTCCCTCACCAGTTCAGAAGAACTGGTGAGCAGGATGACATGTGAGGAACAGGAGTTTTGCCATGCAGATGTTTTAGTGGGGAATGGTTATTTGTGAGGATGGACTCATTTGGTGCTAGTGGGGAAAAGCAGTCCCAGCCATATGTGATGTTTTGCTGCCTGGGCAGGACATGGATGGGTGGAAGGGCTGAGCCAAATTAGCACAGAACATCCACCACCTCTGCATTACAGTCTGACTGCAGGCTGTTAAATATGCCCTGGAGCTCTTCTTGTCTCCTAGAGCTGAACTGCACAGGGTATGGATAGTGCAATCTTGGCTTGGGACTAGCAGCATCAGGGGAAATGTGTGGAGAACTTACCCTGGGAGTAAAATAGTCTGAGCTAAGGCTGGGCAGAAACACTTTTTGAGCTTTATATAGCTTCACCCCCACCCCCCAGGTTCACAGGAGGATCAAATCTCATCTATATGTTTTTTGATTTATTAGTTTTGTTGGAAGAAGACTTAGAGCCCAAGATTGTAACCAAAGGGTTAAGGATGTAGGAAGCTCAGGTCAGAGACCTGCACTGAAACAGGCCAGCTGAGGTCCCACCATTGTCCTGCCCTGACTGCTGATTGCTGCTGCCTCCCAGGTGGTATTTCCACACATGAACTAAAAGCTCCGACTTAAGAAGCTTTTGGCAGAAGTTTTGTTGAAAGTGGTACATTCCTGAAATGAGGGAGGAAAAAAAAAGGGATTAGTTGATATTTTCCAGGGAAATATTGATTCATCTGGCAATTAGGAGGCAGTGGGATGAGCACAAGGGCCACAGGAGCTACTGCTGATCCTCATGAGCCCAAGTGTTGAGGGGACAAGGCACTTTCATGGGTAGGGAGCATCCCTGAGGTCCCTGTGAGTCCTGGCCACTGCAGACACAAATGACAGCCCTTTGGAAAACTGCAGAGACTAGTAGGCAAGCTCCACTGCCTGGGAAAAAAAACAGCGATGGAAAACCCATTGGCACAGCTCAAGGCACTGACAGCCAAGAATGGGCTGTTACAGCTTGCTCATGGGGGAAAAAGAGGTAGATTTGGTCTCCTTTGGGCCCCATCCATGGAACATATGCAATGTTTCATCCATCATGAAAAAATCTTGAAGAAAAAGCTTAAATCTTGGTGCTGCAGATAATCTGTTCTTACGTTCAATATGGTTCAGTGTCCCCATAAGGGAGGAGAAGATGGGTTTGCAAGGGACCATGCCTGTTTTTGTGGAGAGACAAAACTGAGATATTGAGGCAATCAAAGACTGCCATAATTTTTTGGGGGAAGCCTAAATGTAGTGGCTTACTGGAAGGAAAGAAAAGGGAAAGTGCAGCCGCTGTCACACCATCTTTTTGGGAAGAGACATGGAATTGCTCCATACCCTAGAAGAAGGTTCCCCCAGTTTGCTCAGACCTACACAGAATGCTTCTAGCATAAGAACAGAAAAAGGCCTGAGAGCAGTTGCTTTCTTTAGGGGAGAGTGAGTCAGGCAAAAATTAATGTATTTAATAGTATTGAAAGCTTATTGTTTATTCATGGTAGCAATAAACTCTTAAGCAACCCCTAAAAGAGTTCATACCACGATACTTTGATTAGAAAGTCATGATCCTACCCAAAATGGGTAGGACTGGCTGTTACAATGAAGTGGGTGGCAAAGCCATAGGAAGGTTTTTAGCATCACAAACATGTCAGTATTACTAGAGGTTTTTGGCTATTAAGAAGTGTAGGGCAGTTATTTGATACCATATAGTAAAAAAAAAAAGAGCTATCACCATCCATTTACTTTGCTGCAAATGGGGGGTCTGCTCCATCATTTCTTGAAGTCATGGAAAATATTATTGACCAGATTATGTTCCTCTTTGCCCCACACCTGGAGTTGTTTCCATTTGAGAAGTGCTACCACCAATGTTGGATTGCTGATGAATTTTTCAGTAATGTGCATATGAAAGTAATACCACCTCAAGGGATGATTAAATCACCAGGTGTCTCAGTCTGCAGGATGCAGCTGGACACATCCTGTCAGACTCTGTTCTTCCATAATTGACCTGAGCAGACACTTTTTTTATGGTTGTTCCTCACAGATAGCTCATGCTGGCTGCGTGGCATCAGCGTTCGTCAGAGTCTCTCGTGAATCAGCAAACCAGGGGGTGGATAATTGATACTTGGGTTCCTTGCTGAGAATTTAAATAACATGCACAAATTGAAACACCCTTATTGATACAAAATAAAAGTCTAACAAATACTGAGGCGGTAACCTGAAAGGAGAGGAGATGGCGTGCTTCACATTTCAGCTGGAACAAATGTCACTGCAATGCTGATGTTTTTCAGGTGGAATCAGGTTTTTTTCTTAAGTAGCAAATAGACCTGGCTGGAAAATGGCATTTCTCTTTACTGAGATATTTAGAAGTTTCAGCTTTTGGGTTTGTTCTGATGCAGAGCATCAGGTCCTCTCTAGTTTCTCATGAGAGTCAAAGAGAACGAGGCAGGGACTTGAAAGCAGGGACTTACCCACCACCAGCCTTAGGTAAGACTGGCAGCCAAAATCCTGCCCAGTGTAATTAGTGGTGGGGGTTACAATTGCATCATCCTCATACCCTGGGAGCAGCCCTGGCTCCCCCGTGCCAGTGGACAGATGGAGCCCTGTGTCAGGGGGGGCTCTGCCCTGGATGCATCCTGATCCTCCTGCAACTAGAGAAGGGACCTGCAGAGAAAGTGAAGTAGGGAGTGACCACAGCATCGCAGCACACCGTTCACAGGGAAGAGCAGGCAGCCAGGAGAAAATCAGCAGAAAGCAACTGTTGGCTGCACTTCTGTGATCCTAAAGGAAGACATTAGGTGTCTGTGTTATGGCTGAGCCCAGAGGCAGAGATCATCACACCCTCATAAACTGGCACCAGACTGCTGGGTGTAAGGAGACAAAAGAGATTTTTTTCTCTTCTCCTCAGTACCACTGCAGGACTTGCACATTCACAAGGGGGTGAGAGTGGGCTTGCCCTTGGATAGAAAAATACAGGGCTGGGGGAGGTCAGATCTGAGCATTGGTGAGTCACAGGAAGCAAAGGTGCTGGGTCAGCCCTGAACTGAATGAGGAAGGATTAGGATGCCATAAGGATGCCATAACCCCTATAAGAGGTCAGTTAGGGAAGGATGGACAAGGCATCCTTCACACAGGCCACTGAGGTCTGGTTTTGCCATCAATTCCTCCCATAGTCACCAACATTACCACCACTGTACCAACCTCTTTTCTGCTCTTGTCTGATCCTGAGGAAAGTAATTCAGTGAGAGGCTGGTTGGATTCCCTCTATATTTTTCTTTTCAGAGTTCCGATTTTCAGCACAGAAAGATTGTCCCAAAAGCAGGTTCCTCTGAAGAGGGAGCTGTAAATATTTTATGTCTAAGTTAGTCCTCTGGAAAATATTACAGCAAAAAGTGTTTCCTTCCTGCCAGTAGAGATCCTGCCTGAGCCTCAGTTGCATTGAAGGATGTATGTGGATATTTGAGCAAAGAAGCTTTCTTGGCCTGCCCCATCCTTCACCAGGGAGAAAATTATGGTGGCTGTGCTGTCTGTCAGGGTGTCAATGAGACAGAACTCTTTCTCTCTGACTCCCATCACTGAATAACCCAGACACTGCTGCCCATCTCTGCCTGCCGTACAAGTAACCTGAGACTCCCCACTGCCTTCACCTGGCCTGGGACTTATCTCCTTGCATCAGTCACACTTTCCTCCTCTCCCTGGAAAAGTCAACCCAGCATGTCTGTGAATAAGACAGCGTTACAGGTGTGGCACGGTCTAGGCGTGGGGACCGGGACAAACCAGCCCTCAGCCAGGAAACTCCACTGCTTCTCAAGAGGCGGCTGTGCAGGACCCCACCAGCGTTCACGATATGGACAATCTCCCCCCCAGCCTCACTCATGCCTGAGCTGCCCTGCGGGGTGAAGCCCAGAAAGGCTTTCTAGGAAAGAATGTCTGTTTTCAGACAATTTTCCAACAGCAGTGGGACGACCTCTCTCATCCTGTTGACTGGTATGATCATCTGTCTCTATTTGCTCCACTCTTTTGGGGAAATGCAGTGTTTAGATTCACGCAGAAGTGTAGCAGAAGACAGGCCCCATTTGGAAGACTTCTCCCACCAGTTCAGAAGAACTGGTGAGCAGGATAGGGAGAAAGGGATGGGAGTTTTTACATGGGCACTCAGGGACATGGCTCAGGTGATGTGGCTGGAGAAAGAGCTGGAGGCTGGTGATATCCAGCACCATCCTTTGCCCTCAGTACCAGGTAGGAAGAGAGGAAAGAGTGGGTTTACCCACTTTGTGGGTAAACTTTTCTGCAGCAGATGCACTGCAGTGCAATGACTACTCATCTCTGCCTCGCCCAGACTCACCTGGGAGTTTGGCTTGGGCTGAAACCATCAAACTCCATTTGATTCAAGGCAGATCAGTGCCCCTGGCTGTAAATCTCCTGGGAAGCTCATGACTCACAGCGAAAGAGCGGTGGAGCGCCGTGAATTACGCAGCACTGGCTTCTCACCCTCCTGAAGGTGGTTTTGGCTCCCCAGGATGTTTGTGCAGGAGTGGATGAGCCTGTGCCATGGTGGGGCAGCCACAGTCCCGCACAGACATGCTGGGAGGAAGGTAAGAGCGTGCCCCGAGTCAACAGGCCTGGAAAAGCCACCAGGACTTGGCATCCCTGTAATTACAAGCCTACTATGTAGTATTTTTTTAAAAAAAAGAGGCTTAACCCAAAGTCTCCATCACAGAAATTACCATTAGTTGACTTCTATCCAACCTCTGATTTCTCCAAGTTTTTCCCACTACGGAGTTGAAGCCTGGTGGCATCCCCATCCTCCAGGATGTATTCTGGTGCATCAGGACAACAGGGGCTTGGTGGGAGAGCTTTGACACTGCTGGTTCTTCTCCTGCTGCTCTACAGCTGTGGTGAGTGAGCCTGGGTGTGAGGAGGGCCTTGGGACATACCAGCACAGCCCGGGGCTCTCTCAGCTCCTCCCCTGTGCATAGGTGGTGGCCCAGTCAGAATCTTTCACTGCTCCAGACACTGGCTGCCAAGACAGCCAGCACCAGCTGGCACCATGCTGGCAGTCACCAAAATGTCTCTTGGTAAGAGCTTGAATGCTTTCCCTTTGTGGCCAGAGCTATGCCATTGGAGAAAGAATGGGAGTACAAGGTATCTGAGGGTCTTTTTTCCTCGGCTTGATGCCTCAGGTTTTAGCTTTTACATTTTTCACATTCTGTACTGCTTTAGTGTGTAAGTCTAGGATTCATATTAGAGGATAGTAAGCTCTCTTCACAGGATAGGTAGACAAAACAATTCCTTCTCCAGCTGGGGACCCAAAGACAGCTGATGCAGATCTCAGGCCCAAGAGCATAAACGACAGTGGACTGAATATAGAAAACAAGAAGGATGGGACTTCATGGGCTAAAGCTATAATTGGACAATTAGCTCCAATATGCAAATGTACCAGAACTTGTAAAAGTGGGAGACCCCGTGACCAGTCGTCCATTTTGTGACCATTTTGGGTTGTGCTGCCCAAGGTGAATCTATTGAGGCCTCTTAATAAACACCTACTTTGTTCTTTAGCTCTGTCTAGTCTCTGTTCTAGGTCAGCCTTCACAAGGCATCAGGCTGGTATCTGCTGCTCCTGGACCTGTTGGCTTCCTGAATACACAGACAACAACCCACCTCGTGCCTGGCAGCATCCCAACCTGCTTGCACTGCGTGAAGGTGCCAAGCACAGCCAGATACTGACAGATGTCTTAGGCAATGCTGGCCAACGGAATGGGGTGATAAAGCCAAGCCCCAGAGTTGGCTCAAATGCTGCACAGCACATTTCTCTTTGTCATCCAGTACACAGGTGTGTTTGAAGCCCTCCTGGCCCTAGGAATGGGGGCTGTTTGCCTCCTAGGTGTGAAGTTTTCTGTCTAATCTGCTAGATGGAAGCACTTAACAACCAAGCTCAACATTTTATATAATCTCCTGAGTACCGTAAGCTGTCAAGAGACATGATGGGTGGTGATGACCTTTCAGGAGATGGAGCAGAAACCAAGATCTGTTCACATCTGCTGTAGTTGTGTGGGCTGCCTGTGCCTAAGTGAGCTTTTGGATGTCGTGTAGGATTTGGAGTTTCACTTCTGGGATGTTCTTGTTGTAAATCATATGGGAAAACTGGTCACTCTAGAGAAAGACTGCAGAGTGTGAGCATCTGCTGGAGCCTTTCTCACCATGGTAAGACCATATTTTTCTTTGCAAGAAGGTAGGGTATTTCCCTTCACTCTTTGCTCTTCATTGTCACCCTTATCTCCTCCCATCTGCTTGGTGGCTTCTCTGGAAAATTAACTTACAAGGTAACATTCTCTCATGTTCTTTATTCCTCTTCTGAGACTGCCTGAGGTGGCATTTATCATGGCAGACATCCCTTTCCTGATATCACTTTCCCCAGGTGCTTCTGACTCAAGGGAAAACCCAGGAAGACATCCACCTTCCTTATCAAGATGTAACTAGCCCAGACACCGCTGCATCACACCATTTTTTCATTCTGTGTCACCGATGACTCAGCCTTCATTAGCAGCAGTCATCAGGGACTATTTCACCCTACATTTCCTCCTGGCTAGAGGCCATCCCATAACCTGTGCAACCCAATGAGCTTCAGATTGTCTCTTGTAGTGCTGTGGTTGCTTTTGAGACAGGGCTGCTCCTTCTCCTTGGCACTTCCCACGTGTGGTGCTGCAAACTGCTGAGGAAGGCGGCAAGCAGACAGCCCAACATCTCTGCTAGCTTTGCATTTTGGACAAGGGAATTAGCAAGGCCTCTGTTTGAGAAGATCTCCTTGCAGGCCTACTTCTGACTGTCGAGGGATTTAGACAGCCAGTTGGGGTTTTTTCCCCTCTGCTGGGTTTCTACAGGTTACTTTCCCATAGATAATTGCGTGACTCAGGAAGACAGACACATACCTGGCATACTTGTGGGAACCATAATGCGAGAGGTGGTGTAGAGCATTTTGAAGCTCTTTGAACACACAAGAGCAGCTGAATTCCCCTGACTTACCTACCCAAACTAAAGCAAGTCCAGGCAATGGCTACATAGTTTTTGTGGAGCTCTTACCCAACAGAGGACAAACATTTCCCAGGAAAGCTTTGGTCTTGCAGCACCAAGGCACAGAGGCTTTTTGTCACCAGAGAAATCACAGGTGTTTTTTCAGGTAAGATTTACCATTTGTACATTGCCATTTTTTTAAAGATGTTTTCTGAACTGAGGCTGGAACAGGAACATTTTCTCCTATGACTGCAAAAAAAAAAAAAAAAAAAGGCAGTCATGTGTTTTCTGAGAGGTCAGGGAAACAGCATAGAGAAATTATCGTCTCTTAAGTAGATAAGTGATTGTTATGGCTAAAATATCCTGGCAGCTAATTGCCTGTGAAGATAACTGGCAGAGCTGAGGTGTGGTGGCATTTGGTGCTGCTAGTTTAATACAGACAACTCTGCAACAGACACAAAAGGAGACACAAGCTTTGCTTCAAGGAGTTGCAATTCAGTTTTCTGACTTAGGAAGAAAACCAGAGAAGTAAGAAAGAGAAATTTTATTCCACATGGTGACTTGGAGGACCTTACAGATCTTAAATTCACCTCAAATCTATATTGATATGCACACCCAGCATCTCTTGCACTGTGCTCCACTAGAGCAGTGCTCCTGATGTCCTGCCATACCTGTGAGATGGCTGGGACAGGTTTGTGAACAGCTCATTTGGGACCATTTTGGGGGTACCCTTGCTCAAGAGCGAGAGTTAAGAGTTTGGTTGAAACTAAGGATGTTATTTTCAAAGGTTTTCAAGATTTTGTCTGGTTATCTGTGTAGATGGTTGTCCCCAGTTAGAGGTGAGCCAATTAAATGAAGTCATGACATGTAAATAGGAAGTTATTTATTGGTTTGTCTCCTACCTTTACATCCAAAGGGATGTACAGGATAGAAAGGAGCTTCTAGTGCCAGTTATCTTCACAGGCAATTAGCTTCCAGGATATTTTAGCCATGACAATCACTTCTACTGCCCATCCCCATTAGTGCAGGTGACCTGAAACTACCCACCTGTCCCCTGAGACCAGACTGGGACAGATCCTCCAAAAGGGTTTTGTCCTACAGAAAGCTTATCAAAAATGCCTTAGAGTTCCTGAGCAATGCTGGGATCCTGACCCTGAGCCTATTCCCTGTCTGGTCATCCTTGCAGCCCTGAACTGAGTCAGGGGGATGGTGGCTGTGTTTCGGGGAAGGCTCCCTTTGGAGGAGATTGTGTGTTTCCTGGCTTGTGAATGTTTTTGTTTGTCAGGGTGAGGGGAGCAATACAACTTGCAGCTTGCCCTGACATGTGCCTGCTGTGTGTAAACCTGCAGCTTTTATAAAAAGGGCTCCTGTCTTGAGAACTGTGGAGCGTTCAAGTGCTTCTTGGCTCTGGGCTTCTTCTTTAGCTGTCGTAAGATCATATTAATGATGTATTAGTTCGAGATAACTGCCATGAGATCATGTAATTAGCTTGTGATCATGCTCTGTGCCAGTTGGCTGAAACTCGACGCTTTCAAAAAAAAACCTCTTTCAGACCAGCTACAAAAAGAGCTTTTTGATTGATGACATTAACAAATAGCTCATTAGTCACCTTTTGGGCTAATTAAAGGAGAGCACATCCAAGGCAGTAAAGAACAGCTGTGGGTGATTAAAGGCAGCCGTCAGGCTGAGCTCAGGGGTGCAGGGGAAGTAGTTTATCACCTTGTGCCTTTCACTGTGCCCACGCTGCTCCAGGTTAAACGAATTTGTAATGTCCCCCTCAAAGTTCTGATCCTGCCCTGCTCAGCTCTGTAAGGCTCAGTCAGACCTTCCCATTCCTGCTCATATTGCCTTTGGGCAGATGGACAGCTGCAGGAAGGCAGTGCCTTTGCAGAGCAGTGATACCTGCCCAAGAGCAGCTGCTGCTTGCCCGAGCGATGAGACTTCCCCTTGGCACTGCCCTCGCATTCCGAGTACATGGCCTTTTTGACACAAAAGTTGTCAAAAGTTACTCAGTTCTTACTCTGGGTAAAACTATGGGTCAGGGGATACTTTAGCTTCTCTGGACTCATTGGGATTGGGAAGGGTCTGGGTTATTGTGTAGGCACCATAAGGCCCCTTTGGTGAGCATGGGGAGGGAGGTTCCCAGCGTGTGCCTGGTGGAAAGAAGGCTATCCTTGTATTATTGCAGGGCGCTGGGAAACATCACAGGGAGAGGGATCTGTTTCACAGCACTTAATCCCATGTGTGATTGCTGCAAGGCTGCTGCCTGAGACCTCTCCCACAGCTTGGCCAAGCTCTCTTCCTCATCTCCAGCTGGACCAAGCTCTTTTCTTCAGTCCCTGCTTCTTGTCTCAGCCTCAGTTCTGCCTTGGCTGCCCATATCATCCCTTTGGTGTGGTGAATATTGATCCCAAATCCCAAAAGTTGCCTGGAAGCATGTGTTAGGATCAGTGCCCTCTCTTACTGGAGAACACACTAGCAATGGCCAGCCACCCCTGCAGGGCTTGCAACATGAACAGAAACAGATTTTTCTTCCTTATCCCAGCCTCTCTCTCCACACCAATACTGAACCCCACTCTCCTTGGTGTGCTCCCTGCTGCCCCATCTACCAGACCTCCTGTGACTTGTGACCACCTCAGCTACTGTGTAGTCTTTCTCTGGCCACAGTCACCACCCAAGCTCACTCTTACACCAGGCTGCTATAAGCTGGTCATGGCTCTTCAGTCACCTGGCCACCAAGCAGTGGGATGGTGCGGCTTGGGGCTGCTCTGATCCCAGGAACCAGTTGTGTGCACCCCACACTGCCTGGCTCCCCCAGGACGGGTGCTGTACAGAAGGGATCACATGTGAACTCTTCTTAGGTGCTACAAGGTGTTGGAAAGGTTGTTCATCTAAATCAAGAAATCATTGAATGCAAAGGGCTCCAGTGTGCTGTTCTGGAGGCTCAGACCAGCAAGGTGGTGTGAGTATCACCAGCCCTAACTGGTCACCAGCCCTGGTGGTGATCTAGCTGGATCAGATTGAATTGAGTATCTCATGACACTGTGCCCTTGTTTGTTCCTCATGGAGAAGAGGAGAAGTAGATGAATCTGTGTCTTCTGGAAGAGCCACTGAATTTTACTCCCAGTCAAGTAGGTGGATGCAGTTGGAGCTCTAAAGCAGAACCATATGTAAGGAGACATGATAGTTCAGAGAAATGTGAGATTCTTTTGCACAGCATCTGCATCTCCACTAAGCAGCACCTGAGCCACGTGGATGGAGCCAATTTTAAGGGCAGTGTTTGGGCAAACACTTCCAGCCTATACTTGTCCAGCAGATCAAGCCCCTGCATGCTGTAGCATTTAGGGTTTGATTCTTTAATCTCTTTTCTGTCTGAGTTAATCTCAGGTCATTAACTTTTATTTTCCTGCTGTTCCGGCCATGTGAATTCTACAGTTTATGATACTAAAAAAAAAAAAATATCCCCATGCAGTTGCTGAGTGCTCTGAGAGGCTGTGTGGCAGATTGCAGATTGTCTTGAACTGGAAATGCTCCAGAAGAGGAGCTTAACTGGGGCTTGTGCTCCAGCAGCCACTCCTGACAGATGAGATGGATTATAAAACATTGGTCATTCCAATATTATGCTATTTTTTCCTGCAGTTTGGATGAAATTTGCAGGCTAGATTGAAAATAGACAGTCCTTGTGATCTGCATTGCTGTTTTTGTGGTACAGTAAAAGCTACAGAGTGAAAGGTGTATTAATGCATTTAGCCCCATTTTTTTTTTTTTAATATTGTATATATAGGAGGAATGTGGCTCATGTTTTTCTTCAGAGGAAGGGAAGCTGGAAGCTATAGGTGTGCAAAATAAGCACCCTTTGCCCTAGGTGAAGACTGCACACAGAACCTGAGTGCAGGCCCTTTGGAAAATCTCACATTTGATTTGTCTTCTTGAAAGATGGAGTTAATGGGTGTTGATTTTTGACTGTAGCAAGGCTGAGCCCTTCGAGCAGATGGAGCTGTGATCCCAACCCTGGTGTGATCCCAGCCTGAGCAGCGATATCTCCTTCTCCAGCTCTGCATTATAGCAAGGGGTCTATTGCATGAATATAAATGCAGCTAGTGGGCCTTGTCTTGTGTTTCCACCCATCCCTTTCCCTCCCATCCCATCCTGTTGGGCAGCCACAGCAGACAGTGGGCACAACGTGTGCTCTGTGCTGAGACAGGGACCACAAACCCATCTCTGATCTCTGGCACTGAACACCTGACACCAGCATCCTCTGCCAAAATCAGGTTCTGCTGTGAAGGGAAGAGATGGATGCCCCAAAGCTACAGCAAGGACTGAGGTTTATGATCTCCTGGGTGTTTGTCACTGCTGGTGTTATTGACCCAAATAAATTTTGACCTTTGCTTTCTCTAATGTTGGTTAGGCCTTACATGTCAGTGGAGTCAGAAGGTTTCACATCTGCAATTAATCTTCTGTGTGATGAGGGCTAAGGACTTGTGTCCATAAGATTTCATGTCTATATGATTTTGAGCAGAGTGGGGCAGCCAGCAAAGAGCTGAGGTTCCTTCTTTCAGAGAAACAAGTAAATATGGAAAAGCCATTTTATCTCCTATGCTACGTTGATAAATTGCCCTTTTGTTCTTTCTCTCTTATACTTTTATTGAACTTGAAGACAAACCCCTCCCTTGGCAGGTAGAAAGAGGAAATTGCCAGCAGTACACATTGAAGAGATGCCTTTCAGTAGTGTAGCTGTACAAATAATAGGTTTTTCATTTCAGTGGCTGAAGGTAAAAATTGAAAATACTTTTTGGTTTGGATCACTCCCTAAAGGAGAATGTTTCTTTTCTTCTTCGATTTCTTTTCATAAGTATAGCATGAGACATTCTGGTTTGAGATTATTTACTGCTTTTCATGACTAAAAAAAATTAGAAAAAAGAAAAGAAAAAGCAAACTAGGTCACTTTCAAGCCAAAACTAGCACTTGAAAGACCAAGAAAAAAAATAAATCGGTTTTTATAATGTCAAGATGGAGCCTTGCTGCTCTTCTCAGGACTCTTTTTCTTCTCTTTCAGCTTAAACTAATTACTTAGTCCACCCAAATTTGCCTGAAGTTTCAGCACCTCTTTATTGCAATTCAGGTGAATTTGCTACATCAAAAAAACTCCAGCCCAGCTCTGCCTGCGCGTGCAGTGACCTGTCCTGCTCGCTGCTCACCAAACATATACAGACAAGTATTTAATTCTATTCAATTAAGGTGTTGAGCAAGAGAATGTGTGAAATGATTTCTTGCAGGTCTGGCCAGTCAAGGAAGCACCAGCACATTCCCGGTTCATGCTGGTGAGACCTGGCAGTGGGCTGAGGCAGGGGCTTGGGCTGTGCTGTGCCGGGAGCCACTGGGAGCCAAGTACTTCAGCGTGGGGCTGCTGCCCCTTCCTGCAGCCCCCATCAGTAGATGGTAGCTGAGAGGTACCAGTGCTTGACAAGGGCAGTGGGATGGCTCAGCCATGCTTTGCTTCCCTGTGAAGGCAGGGCCCTGTCCCTCTCTTTCTTGGCCTCATTTCCGAAGGAGATGGTGCTGGTGTGGTGTCCCTCCATTGCTGTCTGCCTATTTCTCCCAGGAGTGTCCCGAACTGGGGTTGTGACAGCATTAAATTACAAAAAATTCCTACAAATAATGACAAAGAAAATCAGAGGCCGAGTAGTGATGACCAGTTGCCAGTGTGGTGAGTCTCATGGGACTAATCTCACTATGAAATCAGCTCTGTGGCTGCCATTTGGGGTCTGGGTTTGCTTCAGACAGTGCAGGGAAAATCTTTGTCACCTCCTTTTCAGCATCTTCCAACAGAGACAAAAACTTGTGGTTGCATCACAACACTGTTGTATGCTTCCTTAATAAATTAGAGGTTGCTGATGCTGCAAGGAATCTGTTCCCTTCCAAATCCACGTAATCCTGATGGCCTAGGGATGCATTAAATGTCCGTATGTGCTACCCCACCAGGGATCATAGAACCGTAGAGTGACAGAATTGCTTGGTTTTGAAGGGACCTTAAAGATCATCTAGTTCCAACACCCCTGCTGTGGGCACTACCCACTAGACCAGGTTGCTCAAAGCCCCATCCAGTCTGGTCTTGAGGACTTCCAGATGGGCAACCTGTTCCAGTGCCTTGCCACCCTCACAGTAAAGAATTTCTTCCTCTCTAATCTAAACCTTTTTATAAGCCACCATTTATGTACTGGAATGTGTTATATGGCCTCCTTAGAGCCTTCTCTTCTTCAGGCTGAGCAACCCCAGCTTTCTCAGCCTGTCTTCACAGGAGAGATGTTCTCTGATCATCTTCAGGCCCCTCCTTTTGACTCACTCCAACAGGTCTGTGTCCTTCTTGTGCTGGGACCCCAGAGCTGGACACAGCACTGCAGGTGGGGTCTCATGAGAGCAGAGCAGAGGGGCAGAATCCCCTCCCTGGCCCTGCTGCCCACGCTGCTTGGGATGCAGCCCAGGATGAGGTTGGCTTTCTGGCTGTGAGCACACACCATTGGCTCATGTCCAGCTTTTCATCCATGAGAACCTTAAGTCCTCTGCAGGGCTGCTGTCCATGAGTTGTTCTCAGAGTCTTTGCTCACATCTGGGATTGCCCAGATGCACAGGTCCAAAGAGTCAAGGGAAGGAAAATGTCTCCATGAAGATTCCCAGGTGGATCAAACCTGTGGGTTGCACTGAATGACTGATAGTCAGGAAAATAATTTAGTGTCTGCACCAGGAAAGAAATGTTTAGGGTGGAGAGCTCCCGTGTTAACTGCTCAATAATCCCCATCCTTCTGTGGTGGCTCACAGCCACTGCTCTGGGGCAGGGGCAACTGTGAGAGCCAAGTGGCCAGTGGTAGCATTGCCTTGGAATGTATATCTGCCTGAAACTTCCAGCCTGCAACTCCTGTCCATGGAGGAGCTGGGATGTGGGAACAAGGGCCAGCAAGCCTGCCTGCCCAGTCTCCTCACTTGCCAGGACCTGATGGCTGGACATGTAAAGCCAAGACACACACTCCTGATGCATGTCCTTGTGAAACATCATCCCACTCAGAGGTAAAACACCATCTCTGCAAGTATCATGATGGATTAGGAGTTTCTAAGTGTAGGTCAGACTGATAACAGAAATTTAAGAGGTCCAAGTCTTGGTGGCCTTTTGGTGCAGAGGGGAGGCTTGTTGATGTCATAAGTTGAGTAGAGTCAGCAGCTCCTTGGTCCAAGAGTTCCCTGTGCGCCATGTGGGGTTTTCCTCAATTTTTAAAAATTAATTTCTTTTTTTCCTGAAATATTGACAAGAATTTCCTCTGCTGAGGTGAGCTTCTCAGCAGCTGGCTATGGTCTAGCAGCATGACAGATGCTCAGAGTATCTTTTGGTTATTCCCCAGAGAGAGCAGCAGGAGGAATTGCAAACAGATCTTTGATGCTGCGGATCAGAGATGGACCCTGGTGAAAACTGGAAGCTGGATGAAACAAACTGGTTGTCTCATGGTGGGATCCACCCCTTTTCCAATGTGAAAGGAGGTAGGATATGACTGCTGGCACTTAATCCACCCAGTGAAAGTGCTGAGAGCCTTCCCAATGTGCTGCTGCCATTCACTGTGCTTGCAGCGGTCCCAGGGGTTTTGCTGGGCTATGTCCAGAGCCAGGCAGTACTCAGTATGAAGGTGGGAAAGGTCAGATCCAAACTGTCACACTGACACAGCCACTTGATCTGCAGCTTGTTTTCTGCTTTGGAGTGGACTTAAAAAAGTAAATTTTTTATATATATATATATATATATAAGAAAAAGAAAAAAGGCCCCAACACTCATCTTTTGGCCAGTCAATGTGCCACTTGTGCTGGATATAACCACCCTCACTTTCCACAAGTAGGACTCTGCAGATGACCATGGTTGGAAAGAGTGACAGGAGAACTGATAAAATATTCTCTTCAACCATATTTGTGTGGGACAATTTAGGTTGGCTGCAGGGGATACATGCTGTCCTGGCAATGACAAAAGGGCTGCCCTAACTGGGGCTCCCTGTGCAAGGGCTGTTCAAGGCTTTGGCCCACCTTAGCCAGACACAAGACGTCCCATCTCAAGGGCTAGAAATTCCCTGTTTCAGGAAAGTGCTTGGTACAGATGCAATGAGGAGTAGCCAGCAGTCCTATTTCCTCTATCAATTCATCTCTACCTAATTTCCAGTCAGCTGCTCTTACTTGCTTTTTAATCCCCATCTGAACATTTGGCAGGAGCAGCCACAAGTGCTCCTTGCTTATCCCCAGGTAATCTTTTTTACCAGAGGTCCCTGTCCCCTGGGCCAGCAGAAGCTGACCCTCCCTGGGCAAAGTTCCTTCTTTGTCTGGGATGTGCTGTGCCCCAGACTAAAACCAAAATAAACCCACAGCCTTCCAGATGGCAGCACCTTGGGAACGGAAACGCTTTGCTTTGGTAAAGCGCTCACTTATCTCCATCTGTTTCCCTTGGCTTCCCGCTGATAGCCCAGATGCTGGGGGAAGGGAGAGGGACAAACCAAGATGTGGCATCGCCTCCTTTTCTGTGAGAGCTGAATTACATAAATAGCTTTATGCTGTTGAACCCATAAGTAGATTTATGCTTTTGAGCCCTGGGTTCAACATCCCCAGCAAAGCACCACTGGGCAACATCCTTATGATAGAACATCTGTTGCTTCTGCAGGTACCCAGCACAGGGTGGCTCCAAGGGAACAGCACAGGAATGCTTGCTGCAGTCCACTCTTTTTCCTCTTTAGAACAATCTCTGCTTCTGTTGTTTCTTAAAAGTCTTTGCTATGTGCATGGTCTGTGTTACTGTTTATGACTGTATTGGTTAAATGCCTATAGACTTCAGGATTTCACCATGCTTGTGTCTGTAAAGCAGAAGATGGCAGTGTCACTGACATCAGGAATTCACAGAAATCCAAACCAGTTGAACAATTGAATGTGGCTATACATTGGATTTTGGTTTTGTAGGCAGCCCATTGCTAGCCTAAACTCATGGCTCACAATATTTTCTAATCATTGGGCCTAAAAGCATTTTATAACAGAGGGCAAGATTGCTTTGAAAGGGCACAGGTATGGGATTGCTGTAGAGTACCATGCACCTGCCCTTCTCAAATGTCCTCCTGGAACCCCTAGGAATACAGGGATCCACAGACTCCAGATCAAAAGATTTTTAAGTCAAGCCCATTCATTGAAAAAAATGCCATGAATCATAATGGAAAAAAAAAACCAAACCACCACAAAACTCCCCACCCTCTGCAATTTAATTTTTTTTTTACATTTTCATTGGGTTTTTAAATTTAACAGCATTTTTGGCATTGCAAGAAATGTTTGAAAATAGCAAAATCCCCACAAACTACAAGGCACAAATAGAATTCAACGCTTGGTTACATGTTCCTGTGTGATTGTAGATCTTACTGGTAGTGAGGGATCTCTGTGTGTTGTGCTCTGCAGCTGGGAGCAGACAAGACTGGGTGGGCTCATTTATGGGATATAAAATAAACCCCTACAAGTTGTTGGTGAGAGATGCCACCAGCTCAGGGATTTCTAGAGCCCGTGCTCTCACCTGTCACAGGAACTGAGTTACGGCAGTGCTGCTAT
Source organism: Hypocryptadius cinnamomeus (assembly GCA_013400635.1). NCBI lineage: Eukaryota > Metazoa > Chordata > Aves > Passeriformes > Zosteropidae > Hypocryptadius > Hypocryptadius cinnamomeus. Next base: position 434,035 of record VYZP01078311.1, on the reverse strand, counting down.
CAGATAACTCATAGGTTTGGTCAGCCTCTGAATAATTCCTGCTCCTGCTGGTTAAACCTTCTCCAGCTGCTGTTTTTGGAGTAGACTGTAACACACAGGAGAGTTTCGCTGCAGGCAGGGTGCTCCTGCCCATGCCCTGAGCACCGGGCAAATTGAAGAAAGAGAGTGAAGAGCTGTGGTATGGACAAAAAGGGGAGCACTACCGGGGATCCCAGGGAGGGTACAGATAGAGCAGTGGAGCTCCTGCTCTTCAGGGTTCATCCTGACAAGTCTCTCTCTTGAGATGGTTCTGAGGCTTTTCAGTAACAGCTGAATTAAAAGAAAACCCGCAACACGCACATGAAAGCTGTCGGGGTGAGCTGGAAGCAAGCTGAGCAGGGGCTTATCTGCAGTGTGATTAAAACAGCCTTGTCACCTCATCTGTCCTCATCTACCTCTCCAGCTGACTTCCCTAGCATTTGTTCTTCTTCCCTCAGACAATGAGCTCTCCGAAGGTGCCCCAGCCCTCTTTGCTCTGGATCAGCTGGGTAAGTCCATGCACGACACATTTTCCTCTGCCTGGTTTTTTGTTTTTTGGGGGTTTTTTTTAAATATTGAATAATTAGGGGATGACTTAAACAACAGGACAGCTGCTAAATGCTTTTAAATTTATCAGCACCAGTGCCTCCCTTCTGTGCTGTTTTTGAATGCCATCCATCAGAGGGATGGAATAGCTTGACACTAGATGTGTTTGATAGCTTTCTGTGTTAAATTGATGCAGGATTTTTTCCCCCAGGAGAAAAGCTGTTACCTTTCTGGTGCAGAGCACTATAGGATGCTGTTGTTTCTTGGCTGGGGGTTTGAGGCTTAGCCAGTGGCTGGTACTGGAGTTTCTGTGACTTTCTGGCACTTTGAAAAATGATGTGGGATTTTTCTTCACCTGGGAGGCAGAAGTAGAGATGTGTAAAGCAAGAGAGAAAAGTAAGACACTTGGAGAGATCCCAACCTCAAATGAGCAATGGAAGCTGGAGGCTTCAGAGGCTGAATCCGTGGGGAAACCTCATCTGGCAATGATCTCCCCTTAATCCCAGGGCCAGGGTCAAAAGAGGTGTGATTCTCAGGATGAGTTAGGGGTGTTCTAGGTAAGGTGTGGTGAGGACTTGAGCTGCAGGATGGGAAGCTTCTGAAGGAGGGCTTCTGGCCACCCAGCACTGGAGGTCTGATGTGCATGGAAAGGAGAAAAGCACAGAATCACAAAATTGGTAAGGCTGGAAGGGACCACAGTGGGGTCATCTGGTCCAGCCTCCCTGCTCAAGTGCCATCAATTGCACAGAGTTGAATACAGGTAGTTACAAAATATCTGCAGTGAGGGAGAACCCCCAATGTCTCTGGGCAGTCTGTTCCAGTGCTTGGTCACCCACACAGTAAAGAAACTTTTCCTCATATTCAGGTGGAATTTCCTGTGCATCAGTTTCTGCCTGTTGCGGCTTGTCCTATTGCTTGGCTCCACTGAGAAGAGCCCGGCTCCATCCTCTTGACACCCTCCCTTCAGATACTCACAGACGTCAATAAGGTCACCTCAGTCATCTCTTCACAAGGCTGAGCAGGCCCTCAGCCAATCCTTGCAAGAGAGATGCTCCAGTCCCTTAATCCTCTTTGTAGCCCTCCCCTGTATCTGCTCCAGGAGCTCCACATCTCTCTTGTACTGAGGAGCCCAGAACTGACCAGCTCCCAACCCCTCATGAGAAGAGCATGCTGGAAAGATGCATGCTGTGCAATAAGATATGCTGGGACATATGCCAGTCTCAGGACTAGGTACCCTGCCTTGCTCTTTGGCAGCATGGTGGAACTGCTAAGGCACGCTGCAATGTGCATCACCTTGACATGATCAAGCATTGGCCCTTCCTCACAAGGAAAAGGCACCCTCCTCTTCATTTTCAGGGCAAGAAATTCTCCACACTTGGAGATGCTCAAAAGCTCTCTAGACATGGGCCTGGGAAATGGGCTGTAGGTGGCCCTGCTTGAGCAGTGGATTGGACCAGATGAACTCCAAATGTCCCTGCTGAACTCAGCCTTTCTGTGATTCTGTGACTACCCTGCCACTCTTGAAACCCACCTTGACCCCAGTAAAGATGATCCACATGCACCCACTGGGTACTCACCATGTACGGCACTGGTGAAAACTTGGGACAGGAGGGTAAAAATGCAGGAGCCCAGAGAGTGGTTTTTATCAAGTATAACTATCTCAAATGTATATTTCTGCTGCTAGGAGAGAGGTTCTTGGAAAAAATTCCTAGAAATACAAAAATGCTTAAAAACTGTATGCCTCACTCATTCTAGAAGGGGTGGCACATCAAGTGGTTGTCCTCACTGGCAGTGAGGATCACATTTTAAAGTAGTTCGTGTGAATTCTCTCCACTTGGTGTCAGGATAGAGACTGCTCTGACATGCATTCACCCAGAGGAGTGTCTTAACACAGAGTGGGAATACAGCCAAGAGCCTTCCTTTGGCTGCCTCATTCATTACCTGATTGTGGTTAAAACACGTCAAATAACTTTAAAATGCATTTTTTGTGACAGAACTTAGACCAGCTCCTTTTATCCTCTTGGTTTTCCTTCTCTTATTCCTTGAACAATCTTTCCTCAGTGGCATGTGCCCACTTCTCCTAACCTTGGCAAACCCTCTAGATCTTAGCATTTAGTGACAAAGAAAAAACTCCCCTTCCCAAATAACAAGTTGTGGTCGATTTTAGGAGGAACTGCTCAGACACCACTTTCCACTGCCAAGTGTTTAGACATCTCTCAGTCTGGAAAAGATTATCCAAACCAGTGCTTATATCACCTTACAATTCCACTCTGCTTTCCAAACATAGCACAAGACATGATTACTCCATCCAAGGTAGACTAGACAGACAAAGGATATGAGATAGCAGAAGAAGTAATGCAAATATGATTTATTCTCTTGCCTTCCTCCCAGCTGGTAAGTTTTCAGCTGGATCAGTCCCCTGGCCTAAGTCAGGCACAGCTGTCTGGTTTGCAGTGCCAGGTAGGACAGGTGATAAGACCAAGCACAGGTTGGAGAGGTAAAGGACAAGGCCATCCCAGTACCACTCTGGCTTTATGCTGTGAAGTGATTGTGTAACCAAAGAATACCAGGTCAAAAATACAAAGCCCTGGTCAAACCAGCCACCTGAACAGCAGGAGTTATTAGTAGAGGAGCAGCAGATAAAGGAGTATTATAATAAGAACACGCTGAGACAAAACATCAATATTGTAATAAAGCATCATCAGGATAAAAATCACAGAAAGGCAGGTCTGAGCAGGACTTCAGGAAGACAGATACACCTCACTTCTGCCTGGAGGCAGGGATAGTGGCTCCTGTTCACACATCACCCTGTGTGCAGGACCAACTCATCCTAGCAGCCTTCCCAGACAACTCACCCCAGTGCTCTGCTGCCCTGGAGGGGTTTCCTCAGTGTCTAATCAGATTTCCATAATTTAAGCCAAAGGCAGGCATAAGCAGGAGAAAGGCCTTCCAAGGGTCAGACTGAGAGTTTCTTGCCCGCTCTGCAGGGGCTGAAGGGGGCATCCAATGGAAGATCAGTGGCGTTTAATCCTTTTTTCCTGCTCATCATGTCTTCCTTGACCTCTAGTCCTGTGTCCAGCTTTCTGTCAGCTTGTCCCAGCTTGCTGTCAACTGCAAATGTAAAAAGCTGTCCTTGGATTTTGCATTATTTGTGGAAATGCTGTTTGGGACCAGATTCATGAGAGGTTTTTTGCATCACATCATACCATGAGTAACTAATCTCTAAGAAAACTTTTGACCAGACATGCTTTCATATTTTATTGTAGCCCAAGTGTTCCTATCTTGCATATAATGACACCACATGACACAGTACCTGAAGTCACACTTACACACCACCACATACAGCATCTGCACCTTCTCATTCATCTACCAGGTTTATCACCTCATTGCAGCAGGTCAGATGAGTCTGACAGCTCTGTTCTTGCTGAATCTGTGCTGGATGTTTCTCATACTCTCCTTTTCTACATCTTTGCAAAAATTTTTGTGATTCCAAAGCTTCCAGTGATGGAATTAATGATGAATGGGAAATCCCTTCCTAGCTCTTCTTTCTCTCCTTGTCTTAAAGATTTGTGCTCTGCTTTGCCATGCCCGACCTTTGAAAACCTCTCTGTGGTCTGCTGCTGTGTAAGTCAGTGCATGGCTCACCCGTACCTTGTGCACTAAGAACATTTCTGATGTTCCTTGGAGAAGTACCTGGCAAGAAGGGCAAAAGTGACTGAGGGAGAGAGCAGCTTCCATGAAAGCAGGCTCTGAGTACACTACAGCTGAATTAGGCGGGAAAGAGATGTTTGAAGGAAGGTACAGTAACAGCACAAGAATTATGAATGGCATAGAAGTAAATAAGTGCAAGAGAGACATGGACATAGTGGATGTAGTCCAGCAAAGAGCCACAAGGGTGATGAAGGGACTGTGGCACTTCTCCTGTGAGCAAAGGCTGAGAGAGCTGGGTCTCATCAATGTGTATAAATACCTATAGGAATCTTGTAAGGAGGTTGTAATCAGACTGTGCCAGGACCAGGAGCAATGGGCACAAACAGAAACACAGGAGGTTCCCTCTGAATATCAGGAAACAGGTTTTTTTTGAGATGGTGACCAAGCACTGACACATACTTCTCAGGGAGGTTGTGGACTTTCCATCCTTGGAGTTATTCCAAAGCCATCTGTACACGGTCCTGGGAAACAGGCTCTAGGTGGTCCTGCCTGAGCAGTGTGGTTAAAGCAGATGACCTGCAGAGCCCCTTCTGACCTCAACCAGTCTGAGATTCTGTGAAAGAGGGAAAGGCTAAAAACAGCCCAAAGGAAGTACATCTTCACTCAGCACACAATTCCATGGTGCAGCTTGCTGCCACAGAATGTCCAGGGTACCAAAAGTATGAATGGGCTCAAAAAGTGATTAGAAAACATCATGGGAGAAAGGTCTATGAAGGGCTCTCAAACTTGATGATGCAGCTAAACCTTCTGGCTCAGGAAGGGAAATGGGATCATGCACTAGACCAAACAGCACCTGTAATGTTCTCTGTATTTTCTTTGAAGTCATCTACTGGAGAGGACACTAGGAGCTCTTAAACTTTGCAATTATCCGATGTGGTCCTCCTTGTCTTAGGTCAACAGTGACTAACCAGAAGAAAAAAGAAAAAAAACAAACCACCCTTTCCTTTCTTCATCTCCTCTCCCACAGCTTTAGCTGCTGGATTTCAGCAGATATGAATCAGATGGTGACTGTTGTGTTCCTTTTGTTCTGTAAATGATTAAAACAGAACATTTCACACTTGCTTTGTGGCCCAGCAGAGAAATGCTACATTTTCGCCTTGGCAAATCCTGACGTGGAATTTCTGGCTATGGAGAAAGTGAGATCAGGGAGAGAAAAACTATCCCAACAGAGGAACATATGCAGACTGCTTTTCTGTCTCTCCGGTGCTTGGCATACCTTCTCCCCATTTTCCATTTCCTCATCCTTCCTCTCTTTTTCACCTCCTTCCCACCCCACTGGCATTTTTTCTGCTTGCTGTTTAAAGATGATTTAATTGAATATCAGAAAAAAAGGAAGCAGACGGAATAAAAAATGCGAGGTGAAAGCCCCCAGCACAGAAAGCCGTGGGTAGAGTAATGAGAATGTGATGAAATGGAAAAATACAGTGGGAGCGGGGGGTATGAACTTCACTCTGCCAAAATTGAGATGAATATGTATAGGAGATGCAATATATCAGTGGAAACTCCTAGGACGTGCACCTCACATTTCCCGACAGCCGATCAGAGGAGGAATTACCTGGCTGTGCTATTTATAAGTGCACCCTGGGCATGGTCAGCTGCTGGAGGAGGTTCCCCACAACAGCGGCTTGCAGGAAATACTGCTTTGGTGATACTGTCTGCCTGGGGAATAAACACGCCCAGAAATGAAATCCCATTGGATATAAAAGGGAAGGAAAGAAAAAGCCCTGGTCCCTGCCCTGTTTCTTCCCACTGCTTCATAACCATCCAGCTGTTTTTTCTTTCTTGTCCTGACCTCATCCCATACTGGAGCAAATCCAGGGAGCGAGCGCTCTGCTTAGCTGTCTTCTGCCAGAAACCAAAGAGGTCAAGTTATTAGAGAAAAATGAAAGCTCTTTGGCAGAACTGGAAAAACAGATGTGCAGAGATATTTCTGCTGCCTCCAAATACAATGCTGCCTATGAAATGCGTATCAGAGGCGATCTGATAAATGTGTGCAGTTGTCGTGGTAGAAATCTTAACAGTGGCTAATTATTTAGCAGGATGGGTTCCTTTGGGGCTCCAGGTTTACTGGAGCTGAGTTTACTGGCTGCCAGGTTACAAGATTACTTGAAAACCTCCTGCAGATGTGATTTAGAAAGTGGTGCTCCAATGCTGCAAGAGGATCTGCCTCTGCCCAGTAGCTAGAAGTCTCTGCAGGGCAGGTAAAGCCTGTAGCTATCAAGAAGAGAGGGGATATTCTCCACCTGAGATATGGTAAGAACATCTTGTGTGTCAAATGCTTTGTGGCTTTTATTTACTAAATTTACCTGGACGGAAGTTTATGTGCAGTGTATTCTGATTTCTTGATTCATCTCTTGCTGTGGTCTCCGCATTGCAGGGCAGCTATTTGTGCCATCCCCAGAGGTGGTGTTAACAGGGCTGGACCCCTCAGTCTGCCCATCAGCCACTGTTAAAAGCAGCAGAGACAGCAAGAAGTGGAATTGTGTGCAGGCATTTGGGGTTGCCACAGTGTCAGGCGGAGCGGGACAATTATTTGTTTGCTTGCAGCATTTGGAATCTGTGGGATTACACGCATGGATGGCTGCAAATGTAACAAGCATCAATACCCCCGTGCGCTCGTGGTTTGGGATGGCTACATCCCTGCTGCAGGGCCTCAGGGGTCCAGCCCCAGATCTGTCAGTGACAATTGCCCAGAGCTCCCCAGCCAGCAGGTGTTTGGGATGGCGCAGGGATGCTGGGTGACGCAGGAGGCTGCTAAGGACCAAGCTGTGGTGGCACCTGGGAATGCTTCTCCCTTCTCATGTAGCTCACCAAAATGCTTGGGATATCCATGAAAGGTGTTTGTTTTCCCTAGAAGGGTATAAGAGACACAAGATATGTGGATAATGAAGGTCTCCTGAGTCCATGGCTACCAGGGAGAAGTAGGAGGGAGGCAGTGAAAAGAGATGGCACTGTCATATCCTGAAAAGAGATATCACTGTCAGATCATATCTGCTGACCTTACAGCTGGAGTTCTGGTGGCACTTGGTCCTGGTTGAGCAGGTTAGAACCAAAAGGGGTGAAAAATGAACTTCTTTCCTGCCCCAAATTCTTTAGAAAAATGACATAAAACAAGCAAACAAACACACAAAGAAATACTAAAATACTGGAGCTATTCCCAAATTGACTGAACAATAAATTTTAATAAAATACATAAATAATTACTAAGTACATATGAAATTTATTGAAATATTGGAGCTGCAAAGGAGAGAAGCTTGGGTGGCAGTTGCCTCCTGAGCAGACAGCTCCCCAGAGGTTATCAGATGTATCAAACCACAAGGGGTTAGAGAACTCCCTCTTCAATCTGCCATCCTTTGTGGCCACTTAGTTTATCAAATCAAAATGAAATTGAACAGGAAAAAAGATTTTGAAAATAATGTGGAAATATATACCAGAAAATGAATAACATGAGAGAAAATTGAAGCCATACTTTTATTTCAGCAGAAAAAAAGGAGTCTTTTCCTTGGGAACATAACAGCATGGTTCACCAGGTCTTTGCAATTCTACTGAAAGACAAGATGGCAGATAATTTTTTTTCTTGATATATTTGTTCTTCTAGCACCAAAATCACCACTGATCGCTATGCAGCACTAGGTGAAAGGGGAGCAGAAACCCTGGGGCCAGAATGAGAAACAAAAGTAAGCCCTTGAACAGGTTGGATCTGCTTGGCCAAGGGCAGTACAGCTAGATTGCTCCCAGGCCCCCATGACACAGACTGGGAAGCAGAATAACCAAAATAATGTGTCCCATTTTGCCCAACCAAATGATCCAGTTGGAACATGACAAAAAGTAGTGCTTGAATTGGCACTTTGAACTGGACTCAGTGGACTCACTGGACAGCAGTGCCCTCATCCCACTTCATCTGCCACAGTGAACAGGCACTTAAGAAGCAAGGGCAAAATTTCACCTTCATTTTACAGCTGAGCTGGTTCATGGTTCACCTGTGTTTATAAGCAAAGCTAGCCTCTCTGTGGGAGGTAGGAAAATCTGAAAAATCCAAGGCAAATTCCTCTTGGGGACCAAGGTGTCTAACTCTATTGTCAAGGTTCTCCATGACTTTGCAGAGGATTTAGGCATACAAAAACCTGAATTTGGGCTTCATCTTCTCCTACATACTCAGGGCATCTGGGGATGATAAAGGAATGGAACATCTATCTCTAATCCAAGTCTGGAACCCTAAGCCTGTAGTTTTTCTCCTGAAGTGGTCAATGATGTGATGGTTCCCCTTGCCCCCAGCTCAAAAAGCAGCATATTTGCAATTAGGTGTTCCCCTGTTTGAGCATAACCCCAGCCTGTATTAGGCGACTTCATGAAGACAGGTAAAAGATGTTTCAGTTTCAAAGCTTCAGAGAGACATTGCAGCTCCTGACTGGCACCTCGCCTTGCACACAGGCATGGAGGGAAGGGCACCTCTGAGGATGCCCAGCTCACATGGCAAATATCGTTCTGGGGTAACATCTGTCATGGGAGATGCTCAGATGCAGGAACTGAGGAACCTGATTTCACCACCAAATATTTTTCCTTCTTTGCCTGTTCCTTATAGCTATATCTTATAGCTTCCCTCTGTCTCGCATCTGAGAAAAACCCAAGCTCTGAGCAAAGCTGGGTTTTGTGATGCAAAAAAGCAATGCCTCAGGCTGCTGTGAGCCACAGCACTCTCCTGGTGCCTGGAGATGCTGGGAGTCCCCTCTGCATCCATGCAATCCTGTGGCCATGGCACTGGGCCAGCTCCTGTCTTGCTGTAGGGGCTGTAATGGCAGTGAGTGGTTTCTTCTTCAGCCTGTTGCTGCATTTCTTCCTACCTGTCTTTATCCATTTGGCATAGTATTGAGGAGGAAGAAGCCACTGTCAGTCCCTGGAAGAAAGAATTACAAATACAATGGACAGTCAACTGGACATCACTGGGCAGCTTGCTGGACTGAAAGAGGTTGAAGCACTGAGATGAGGAAACTCAAGCAGTGTCCTGGCAGTGCCACTCATCCCAAAAGATGCCTCGCCTATGGGGCAGTGCTGGGAATAGAGTGTGTTGGGACTGTCGAACCCAGTCTGTGCCCACATCATGGCGGCAGGGAAGGGAATGAAGTGCTGTGCAAACACCAGAGGAGATCTTCTGCCACGTCCCCTCGGTCGAACCCCCGGCAGCAGGGCTGGAGTGGTCTGGGGAGATGCAGCAGTGGGTCACTCCAGCCCTAATGAATGCTCATCCCGTGGAGCTGCTGTGCCAAACCATAAAGACGTGTGATGGAGCAGGTGGGCAGCAGGGCAAGGGGCTGCGCTCAGGAATGTGGCGCTGAGTTTAGAACGAAATGATATCCCCAGCCAATCCCCGACAGCCATCGACTCCTCCATGTTCAAGGAGAAGCTAGAGCTCTGGGGGACGAGGAGGATGCTCAGGGTTAATTCACGGGATTGGGACCCGGCGTAACCCCCACCAACTGTCCCGCAAGGGACGAGGGAGTCTGTGGCGGTCTCCAGGTCGGGATTTAGATCCCGAGCATCCCCAGACATGAGGCGGGGTAGCCGTGCTGCCACACAGGCTCACCCCGGTCGTACCCTGGTGCCTTCATTGGCTCCGGATGGAGCTGCGAGCCTCCAACCTGGGGTGCGCATCTCCTCCGAACGAGCCTCCCCCCCATCCCCGACAGGAGGGGCCAGAGGGGCGGGCAGCGGCCGCCC